>JAWDGP010007844.1:157500-207500 GCA_033675545.1 Elysia crispata | reverse complement strand
ATGCCTCTATTTGTTTTGAACATCGTGTGACCAACCTGTTCTGTGATAGCACAAAATATATTAATCATTAAGTTAGACAAACATTTGAAAAATGTGAAACTTGAATGTTACTTTGCGCTATCACTAACGGACGTGTTTGTCAATTACGCCCTTCCCACCACATTAACCTGTGCTTCCCACTGCTCCCATTTGTTGCACTGTCCAGTGTTCATGTAAACTTAATTGAGCGGCGGTTAGACGTAAGAGGCTACAGAACAACTTCCTTTCGTTCTGCTGATTAACAATAGATCGATATGTGCAACCGCAAAATTAGATTCGTTTTATACTGTTGAACGATGAATCGAAAGATTGACCAGGATATCCTGCCCTGCCTGATATTTTTTTTACTTATTACATGATTATTTTGGGTGCGGAGGTCTAGAAACATGGTTCTTTTGAAACATTCTGTCGCAGGGAATAAAAAGGTACTTGTCAAAGTTGATAATTACTACTTGAATGTAAAAAAAAAACTACATTTTCAGAATCAGCGAGCCATGTCGTTAATTTTGGGGCGCTGATTCTGAAAATTGATGAAATGGCTCGCGAGGAAATTTGATTGATTGCATTTAAACTTAACTTTTGATTTTTATTGTTCTTTTTTTTTTTTGTAGTTTATAATGATTGTGTTTCTTTTACTCTTTCGCCTTTACTTTGTATTATCATGCCCTGTAGGATCGCACACCTGAGCGTTGTAAAAAGGAAGGGTCCTTATCATAATTAATTAAGATTGAATCGAAGAAAAGAAAACAAACGATACAATGTGAAAGGAATAAAGAGATTAGAGAGGGAGAGAAAGGGAGGGAAGGGGGGTTTGGAAGAATGGTCTCCCTCCCTTTCTATTAATTTCTTCCTGCATTGCTCTTCTACATCTCTATTCCTCTTTATCTGCCTGTCTACAACCCTCTCCTTCTGCACCCTCTTCTTTATTGTCTCTTTCTCTTTGCATCCTCTCTGTACCCATCAATCAGCATTTCTCTCTTTCTTTGAGTCTTTCTCATCCATTAGTTGCATCTATACTCCCTCTCACTCCCTTACAACCCCTCTCCCGTTTTATCTGCATTCCTCTCTCTTTTTTTTCTCTTTACCTTTTTCTCTGTATTTCTCTGTCTCTGTCTGTCGGTCGGTCTCTCTCTCTCTCTCTCTCTCTCTCTCTCTCTCTCTCTCTCTCTCTCTCTCTCTCTCTCTCTCCTACCCTCTTTCCGTTCCTTTCAATCCGACCATCACCAAAGGTGAGAATGTGACTTTTTTTGTGAGGAGAGGGAGAGCGACGAAGGGAGTGGAAAAAAAAACCAGACCGAAGAAAGGCAGAATAAAAAGAGAGAAAGACAAAGTTAGAGACGAGTAAAAATACGAAGAGGAATGGAGATAACAATAAATTATAACGAATTAAGTATGGCGTGATCCAAACAAGTTATTTCTAATTTTCCTCGTGTACTGTTATGCTATATATAATTATGATCTACGCAAAGAAGAACGCTAGCGTCTGACTTTATATTTTTTTCAGAGCCGGAAGCTCATGCAAGTCATTTATGCCGTCGCAGCTGTATAAATAAAACAATGATCAGTAACCACGATTAAGATTATTTCTAATTAAGAGAGTGAGAAAAGAAAAGACGAATGCAAAAACATAGAGAAAAAAAAAAAGATTAAAGAGGAAGAGAGTAAGAGAGAGAGAGAGAGAGAGAGAGAGAGAGAGAGAGAGAGAGAGAGAGAGAGAGAGAGAGAGAGAGAGAGAGAGAGAGAGAGAGAGAGAGACACACACACACACACACACACACATGAATAAACTTCGTTTTAAACTCCGCGATGCTGAAATTTCCAACACACCTTTAGCTTAGCTTTATATTTCATAGAGAAATATATATACAATAACGGAACCTGCTTTATTATCTATTTTTTATTGCCATGTTTATAGGTTGAAGGCTGGGCAATAGGTAAAATATACAGGCCTAATGATCTCTCGTGTTGATATGCGGGGATGACCGAGAATATGAGAAAACAATTAATTCTGTATTTACAATATATTTAAAGATTCTACTAAATGCTCATTTTCAAGGCCATGTGGGTACGAATAAAGAATGTCGAAAGGAGCACCACTGCCTTGCGGGAATTCATTGTTACTTATTTATTATTTATCGCATGATAATGATTATGAGCATTAAAGATGGTCTATAAATAGCAAGGAAATAAATTAACTCCCTCGAGGAGGTTAAGAATTACTACGGAAGTTGTGGATTTAACTTTTCTTATTTTCTAATCAACACCCTTTTAACATATCCTTTTGCTACAATGAAGACCAAGAAAAATTTTGGTTGCGGTACCTCTTATTCACGATTTATCTTCCCTCCCCCAGCCTTCATTACCTAATGCAAGCTTTCCACGGGACATGTTGAGAATTGAAGCTCATCAATCAAACGATTGAAAGCGTTGTAGAGACTCGAAACAAAGAGTAGCCTACCTAGTTTTGAGGGCGACACTGCACCACTCAGTCATAGTCGCTACACAGATGTTGAGAACCAACCAAAATTGTCCAAAATTTCTGTATAATTATGATGCATCGGGAGGTTATGTGAATATAACACTTCTTGGAAAAATGTTAGATCAGTGAATGAAATTTGAACTTTGCGCAATCGGGAAATTTTCAATCAAATTTATCCTGTATCCCCCCCCAACAAACCACCACCAACAAAGGATATAGAACAACAACAACAACAAAAAAATAGTACAACAAAACAAAAATAAAAACAAACGAGTCATCGCTGATCTACTAGGTTTCAATGAGTGTTTTGGAGGTGATGAAAAAGAGGGAACAAGAACAGTCGGATTGTAGACAACCCCTCCCCACCCAAAAAAAAAAGCAACAACAAACAAATGAAAGGTTCAATGTCATGTTTCCGCGGATCCCATTTATCTGCAAACAGATCGCTTTCAATAGGCCTATGTATTGGCATAATGTTCATTTATCTATAAGGAAGAAAGGCAAAATTAGGATAAACACTAGCGACATTTCTAAAGGCGCCCATACATGATCAATTTTATTGCGCAATTTAATTGTCAATACTCAGTTTTTTGAAAATCCTGTGGCTCATTATGTCTCACTTCACATAGTAAATCTGTGTGTCTAAATTTTGAATGCAGCAGAAACCAATTTTTTTGACCACTTCGAACGTTTCCTTCTTGGAAAATCCGTTTCGGTTTCTGAAGCAACAACTGCTACAGCGATTGCTGCGTTAAAATCATCCATCCTATCTCAGCGGGTGCCAAGACCCAAATGAGCCTGATTTGGGCAATAATATTGTCAATTATATTGAGCCGTGTGTCGGCAACTTAAAAATTGTGAATAATATTGCGCAATCAGTATTGCGCAGTATAATTGATCGTGTATGGGCCGCTTAAGAAATAGGTAAGACCCTTTGCAATGTTTAACTTAGAAACCGGATCGGAAAATCTCACACTTTTTAACACAACAAAGGTGATGTTATGAAATATAGGAAAAAAACAAGGATTATTATAAATAAATAAAAACTGACCTAGATCTTGCTTTAGCTGTGCTTTGTTTGCTCCTGCGTGTGCTCGAGTCTTAATCTTTATTACATCTCGAGGTAAGATTTAATGACGTCTTGTTTTTATGGTACGAAGTGACGCGGCTGAAGCTGAAAGATATTGTTTAACATCGACAAATTTCCTTTCACATTCTTATACACAGCATGTCTCAGTCGACGAGATCTTAGAAGGTATTGGGAAGAGCATTTTGATTTAACAGTTTGAGAGGGCTTCCACAAGCGTTCACCAAACTGTATAAGGCTGCTATTTATGATATTGGCGAATCCCCTAATTATCCCCTGAAATGTGACATTCTGCTGGCCTCTTCTTCGAACAAGAAAGTGTAATTGAAGCAACAGACGATTTTTTTTTATAAAAAAATTATGCCTATACTTGGTTTAGTTACTTATGCGCATCTACTGGTTAAATAAATTCTCTTACTTTCATGTTACTGATGAACTACCATATCTTATCTTTTTTTTTTTGTTAACTCAACATAGCGAGATTTCATAATTTTTCAGAAAGCATCAAAACTTTAGATGCTATCCGCGGAAAAGACCGACATACTTACATCGGTTTCATATTCACATTCCTGGTTGTAATGAGAAAAGAGAAGTTGCGATTCATTTTTACGAAAGAGGGTTCTTGAAAAAGAAGATTGAACGAATGCTTTGTGGGATTAAAAACACTTCAGGTATAGTTTAGTATTTAGCACAATTCAAAACTTAAATAAGCTGGAGATGTCCTTTCCTTTAAACTTTTATGCTTCATGTTCTAGACAAAAGATCACTAGCAGGTTTTCAGCACGCTTTGAAATTTCTAATATGAAGTTTATTTTACTGAAGTTATCGAAAATTTAAACTTTGCTATGGTATAAAAAAAAAAGAAAAAGTTGAAGCAAAGAAAAATTAAATGAACGAACATCATTACCAGCAGCAGTAACGTCTACAACAGCGATTAAAAGAACAAACAAACAAACATGCACACTGTGTGTCATATTAAGCCCGAACAAGGCTACCTTCATTGTTCAGGTTTTAGGGCTAATCCTCTCGTCCTTCATGCTTTAACGTAAAAAAAATTGTTTGATTCTTCCGAATAAGAGGTGAGATCGTCATAAAATAGGCTGGCTATATTAGCCATGACTCAACAAGATCACTCATATACAGAATACCTAAACTGCATGCAACCTTTTTGGTTATGTGATGGGAAGAGAGAAACTGGAACATCTTGTGACAACTGGAATGATCAAAGGAAAACGCAGCCGAGTAAAACAACCAGAAAAAAATGTCAGTTGGACAAACAAAGTGGATAAAATATAAGACGAGTGACAGATGCATCAAAATCGACCAAGAATCGAGATGCGTCATGATCACCTTCGCTAAAGTGCAGGGCACCTGATTGATTGATATCTATAAATCAACGAACAGAAATCCATCATTCAACCATTCAAACAATCACCGAACTTCATTAAGTTAAAAAAAAATAATCAGTAGAATCTTAACTATTAATTTAACTTCAACTCTACAATACAGAGAAACCAGGATACAAGTATTTGCATCAGATCCTTTAGACCTTGACTTTGACCAAACCTCACCAAAATGATGCTAAATTCGTTGTAAGCGATGCTTTTATATTTCATTGTTTTGTACCCGTAAAGAGTCATACATTCTAAAACTTATGATGCAGGTTACGGTGCCAAAACCCAATTTAAACAATATTTAGAGGAGTAAATGCCCTGAACCAGAGATTCCCTTTCTAGCTCCCCGATTTACTCCAGCGTAGGATTCGCAGTTGGAACTAAGAGTGCGTGAAATTGATCTAATGCTAGTACTTAACACGAAAGCGTGATTAATTAAGATGCATATATTATAAGACATGTGCCGAGTCAATGTCATTCCGGTAGGAAGCCTCTGAAGAGAAATATTTAAGTTGTGAATATCTAAAGACTGGATCCCAAAGCAACATCTTATTTCATAGTTCAAGAGTCCCTGCATACCGGAAGGTAGATACAGGAATCATAAAAAAAAAACAAACCCTGAATTAAGTAACCTATATTCCTGAAAAAAAAATTGTCGTGCTTGGTGACATTTTTTTTTCATCAAATCAAACCTATATCACATCTTCCTAAGATCTACATGTTTTAGGATATTGCTTAGAATCAGATTCTTTTTAATTTTGGTCATATGCAACAGACAAGGGTTGCAAGAAAGTTGTTAGACGCTCTTTGTTGCATCTTATCATGCCTTAGCAGACTAGACAGTGGTAATGAAATAACGTTAAAAATATGACAACCCCAGAAAATACCTTACAATCAAAAACTCCTATTTTATAATATTTAATTTTATTCTTAGAGCATGATCCAGCAAAAAGCTAACTGTGCGGTGCGATTGTATCAAAGAAAATTAAACAACTATCCTCACTGCTAACAATTCATTGAGCTAATCACGGTAGCAGAAACATAAAAATTTAGTTTCAGAGCAATTAAGACAAATGTTTACTCGATTTTTAAAATCTTATTCAGCTAACTTCTTTAAGACATTTTAACAAATCATTATTATTGACTTTTAGACGAAATTCCAAATCATAACGGTCTCGATCAGAACCTCGCATCATGTTTAAGTTGCATTGGGGAGGCAATGGACTAATATTATTTATGAATAAAACCCTCTATAAAAATTGGCTCGCTTAGCTTACCAGAGGCATTGCTTGAAATTCAGAGAAACCTACAAAATACTCAGCATCTATTAACCTGTGTAAACAAAATGCTAAAAAAATATAGGTTCAATTTGATCCTATGCGTTAAGACATATCAGGAAAGATTGTGAAGACTTTTAAGCATTGAAATCGCTCTCAGGGAGGTGTATTAATTAGTATGCATCTTTCTCTTTTAACAATTGCCGGAGTCATAGGTCACTGACGAAAACATTCAGGACTCGCTATGAACCAACCAGGCTCGTGTAAAGTTGCCGGCGTCCCGCGTGAGCCGGTGTACCACGGAGACTACAGCTTCAACACTGGCGAGTTGAAGCAGTTCTCTGCCCTAGACTATGTTTTCTTCAGCGCTGTGCTGATAATCTCGGCCAGCATTGGGCTCTACCATGCGTGGAAGGACCGCCAGAAGAAGGCACTTGACGACTACCTCCTGGCCGGCCGCTCCATGAACCCACTTCCGGTTGGTTTGTCTCTACTAGCCAGTTTCATGTCAGCCATTACGTTGCTGGGGACGCCGGCCGAGTTGTACAACTACACAACGATATATTTCTGGATCGGACTGGGTTATTTCTTCGTGATAGCAGGCGCTGCCCACATTTACATCCCTGTGTTCTATAACCTGCAGGTGACCAGTGCTTATGAGGTAAGTTGTCACTGTGGGATCATTCGAGTCGATCATCGGTTACATAAAAACTGTCAGACTACGAAACTGTGCTGATCCTCAGTTTCATACATTTAGCCAATGAGAAATTATTACTTAAAGACTCTTTAAAGCATACACAACTTAAAAAGCACATTTCATGGAATAGTACATTCCAAAGGGAAAAAAATACAACTGAAGCATATCAACAGGTATAAAAATGAAATGAAATATGGAGAGAGTAGTCGTTTTAAATTATTCTTTTAAACGTCCACTGAGTCTCTCTAAGAGTCTTATATGAGAAAAAAAAGGTGATTAGGAAAAACAATAGTTAATGGGAAACATACAATACGAATTCTTCGACTCTTCGTCCTAAATCAATCTAGAATATTGTGTATCCCCAGAAAATGCCTGTAAAAGGAAATATGAGCTATCAGTTCTATTTTAGCCACTTGGTCTTCTTTTTGAGAAAGAAAAAGAGAATGCCATTAACACCTTGCGCCTGAACGACAACAAGACAAAACAAAAACAAAGCAGAATGACGGAAACACAGCAGCAAAAACAGCACAAATTGGTTGAGATTCTTCTTTTTTCGTCATGTGATATTTTTCGTTTTTTTCTTCCTTTGTGTTTTGTCATCGTCTGCATGAGTATAAATTATACAATTTATAAGTGGGATGATAGCACAGAATGTAATAACCTCTACTCTCTTCTTTTTACATCCATCAGTACCTTGAGAAAAGGTTTAACAAGGGAGTGCGTACCGCAGCGTCCTTGACCTTCGTCCTGCAAATGGTAGGTGCATTTTTTATTTAGTTGTTAGAAAAACATGAGGAATAGCAGATTCTCTCAGGCGTTTTCTCTGCTCGGACTTACATTATTTTTTTTAAAGCAGGATAAGTATAATATCTCATTCTTTTATAAGAATGATGAAAGATGAACGCCCGTCTTGGTAAGATGTTTTTTTTTCTTGGGAGAAAAAAAAGATATGCGGATCATTTTATTTTACTCGTGCCATACAGCTTACCGATATAGTTAGTTGCAATCAATGCAAGAAAAAACTTGGATAGATATGCCTTTACATCTAAGGCACCTGAAAATATCATAACTCCCCCCCCCCCCCAAAAAAAAAAAAAAAAAAAAGAAGTTAATAAATAAATAGATAAAAGGGGAAAAATATCACACTGAGCGGGGTATAGACTTACCAAAACACGGACACACAAAGTGCACTATTGGTCGCGCACGGGAACGCTCAGTTCAAGACACCAGGAAAATTTTCTTAAGTAGATTCTAGTTGTCTCGGATTCTTTAGTTTGGTTTACTACATCATTTCTTCACCAATGCTTTGCTTGCACAAACGATCAATTCAGTAGATCAGTATCTAATATTCATAAATCCATACTGCATCCTTCAGATCCTCTACATGGCGTTGGTCCTGTACGCACCCAGTCTGGCCCTGAATGCTGGTAAAACTGATTCTGTAACTATTATCCTACTCTAACAATCGCACCCTTCAATTTTACTCTCTGAATTAACCATAAAATATAACAAACTGATCGTTCCCATAGTTATGAATGCCACCTGACGAACTATCCGAGTTGAAGAAACATGAGTAGGTTTAAAAGACATAGCAATAACTTAATATCCTTTGTTACTCATAGTGCCCTTATCACTTTTTAACTATCGAAGCACTAATTGATTAACTCACTGCTTTTACCACTATCAATACTAGTGCCACGGAAGCAGTCGATTAAATTTACATCAGCAGGAAGCAAATGATTCATTAATCATTAATAGCTGGGGTTTCTACTGCTGCTGTTACACTATTATATTTTTATCTCAAGAAATTATAATATAATACCTATCTGTTGACATATATTTAAAAATTCTAAGAGATGATTTGTGGTCAGAAAACATGTTTTTATGAAGAAAGTAATTTCGTGACTTTTTGCCCCATAATAGGGTAAAAAGTCTCAAGGTATGGGGTAAAAAGTCTCTTGAAGTCTTTGAACCTCTAAAATGAGAAAATATGACTGTTGAATCATTTAAAAGGGATATGCCTCGCAGGACTTTTAAATTACTATAATTGTAACTTTCATTAGTTTGCTAAACATAACATTTCACACTTTTAAAAGAAAAAAAAAATGAATAAAATGCCGTTGACTCGGTGCTAACAAAACTATTGAAATTTATTAGGCATAGAAATGGATGATGATGATGTCCCATAGTTTACATAATGGGAAATTGAAAAGAATTTATGAAACTGGATTGAAAAGTAAAAATGTCTCCAGTCCTCATGGTTCCCCCGGATGTTGGTGATGCAAGTTTGCATAAAATGTCTTCAACTGAGACCTCTGAAGCATCAAGATGTTCGGGAAATGCAAAAAGGAATTGTCCCTCTTTGGTTGGCTTCCTTTTCAGGAACATACAGTCAACTGTATTGTCAGCGCTTTCTACACTTTCTACTTTACCAATGTAATATTTTGAGATCTTTTTTGAATCAAATTTCACCAAAACGTAATCTCCCTCATCTACTGCTGAGCAGTGGGATTTTCAATCTCCCCATCTTCCCGTTCCTGAGGCTCAAGGTCTGAAGGAAGCAGATCTGAGTCACTGTCATCCAATTCCATGTTAGGGTCACTGGTTTCACTGTCACTTTCACTTTCATGGTGCTGGGTATTGACAGGGAAAATTGATTTTGCACCTGGGCTGGCTCTTCTCAGCCTTATTCTTAGATTTGGCTGCTGCTGATTCCTCTAACAAGCGTTTAACAGGTGTTAATGTCAGCACTTGGGAGGTAACCTTCTTCTTTGAGGTCTTTGATCTTGGAGCCGCCTTGGCAAATGGGCGGATAACATGAGGAGAGATTATGGCAGTGCTTTCGTCTGGTGTGTGCGTGGAACAGCTTGGTTCTGGTTGTTGTGGCTCCATAGCGCTTTCTGCAGGTTCTGGTCGATCACTAACATATGAAGGTAGGTATCTATGTTCCGGAATTCTTTCCCTGTTCAGTGGCTGAATGCCGGTGCTTTCAAAACCAGCTATGATGTTTGTAGGAGTAAAAGCCTTGGGAAAAGCTTCAGCTATCAGAATTGGAATGTTATGTATTGTCATAACTTTTCCAGCATTGGAAGGATTCCTCATCCACTTGTCTGCAGCTGCATTAAAAAATGTCTTTAAAGGCCCATACACAGTCTGATCTAGTGGTTGCAGTTCATGACTACAGTGTGGTGGGAACGAGAGGAGAACAATATCATTTTCTTTGCAGTAATTGATCACTGCTAAAGATACGTGTGAGGCATGATTGTCCAGCAAAAGAAGTACTGGAAGCTCCTTTGATGGTCTGGCATATTTGTGAAAGTGTTTTAGGTAGTTCAAAAAATTGTCACCAGTCATCCAACCACTTGCCTTTGCATGTCCTTCAGCTTTGCTACCTATGGGTAATACCTCCTCCCATAATGGCTGAGTATTGACGCGAGGAAAGATGCAAAATGGTGGGATAAAACCACCCATAGCATTTATTGTGCCACATACTGTCACCAAGCACCCTTTCTCCTGCGACACAGCAGTTCCAACTCTTTTAACGCCTTTCTCCGCTATCATTTTGGTTGGCTTTTGCACAGTAGTAACACCTGTCTCATCACAATTATATATTCTGTCTGGTGTAAATTGATACTTCTGGATCAATTCTTCCAAGTTGTCATAGAAAAGGCCAACGTTGTGTTTGTTAAAGGACGTCATTCAGGCGAGTGAGGTAGGTTCAGGTGTTCTTAGAGAGAATTCTGGATGCCTGTTAAAAAACTGATAAACCCAGTCTTTGCTTGCCATCTGGTTTTTCTTCCAGATGGCAAGCAAAGACTGGGTTTATCAGTTTTTTATCAGTATGTTGTTTATCTTGGCAAATTCGAAAGTGAGGGTCCTAAATTCAATCTTTGTGAGTCCATAGTAAATTCTGCTGGCCTGTATTAGATAGTCAGCCAACATTTGCTCTTGCTCATCATTTAAAATGCGTTTGTGGACCTTTGAATAGCCAAACTGTTTGTTGTCAATGTTTATGCTATTCCTCTTTAGAGCAACGTAACGACCCAGTGTCTTATAATTGAGGCCAAGCTCCCTAGCTGTAGGTTTTATTTTCTGGCCTTGGTCAAGGACAAGCCTCACACCTTCAAGCATTGCCTCCCTGGAGAAAAGGCCTCGTTCGGTCTTTCTTTTGTATACCCTCATTGTTTTTTAGAGTGCTGACCAATTCTGGATTATAATAAAAAGAAAAGAAAAGAAAATCTTAGATAAAAAACGAGGCCAAACATGTCTTGTTATGGTCACTTATTTTTTAAATAAATCGTGGGGTAAAAAGTCTCGCACATTTTTAGAGACTTTTTACCCCAATTTAACGAGACTTTTTACCCCATGTTACTGATATAAGAAAAGTTGAACTGTTCTTAAAAACTATTCTTCCTTAAGTAAAAATTGATTCAAAATAACAAATCTCATATAATAAAAAACACTTATGAATAATTGTCACCAAAAGTACACTCTTGAACTGTCCAAAAATCAAGATTTTTCAATGAAACAATAATTAAGTTTAGAACATGTGCAAAGTATTTTTGTCAACTTACCAAAAGTTCTTCGGAGTTGCTTCCCTTGCTTGACTAGAGTAAAACAAGGACTAAAAAGGCACAAAATAATGTTGTTCGCATTATTGTAAATACTCTAGTTACCTCCCAGTGGCCATCGAGACTTTTTACCCCCGAGACTTCTTACCCCACTCTCCCCTACTACTACTACTACTACTACTACTACTACTACTACTACTACTACTACTACTACTACTACTGCTGCTGCTGCTGCTGCTGCTGCTGCTACTACTACTACTACTACTACTACTGCTACTACTACTACTGCTACTACTACTGCTACTGCTACTGCTACTCCTCCTCCTTCTCCTCCTACTCCTATTCCTACTTCTATTCCTACTCCTATTCCTACTACTACTATTACTACTACCACTAATACCAAAATAACAAGATCAGTAACAATAACTACTACAACTATTTCTACAGCAGCAACAACAACAACAAAAAACAACTTATTTATCTATTGTATGTTTTCCTCCTACATTTCATCCCCTCTGATCCGATACTTTTAAAATCTCCTTTAAGCCTCTTTATACGTTCATCGTTTCCTTCCGTCATCTATTTGTAATTTCTGCTCTTTCTGTCTCTCAGTGACTGGATTTACACTGTGGGGAGCCGTCATATCAGTTGGTGTTGTGTGCACTATCTACACCGCTCTGGTAAGTGAGATGCAACGTACATCTAATTAACTGTACATCTACCTTAAAATTTTCTACCGTCTTTTCGGAAGAGGCTCGTGGTTGCAACTTCTATCTGTCTTGAGTTCTTTCGTTGCAGATCTAGGTCCAGATCTTGGTTGTGCCCTAGACAGGCCTTTGTTTTTTCTTCTCCCGTTCCGTAACAATTTTTCTTTAAATTAGACGTTTAGCATGAATTTTCTATCGCCTTATTTCAAGCCGTCTTTTCCTCGGTGGATGACTTTGAGATCCCACTTTTTCAGCTTTGCTCTGTTTGATGGTACTTCATTTAAGTTGCAAAAAACATTTTTAAAATCATATTTGAGTGGACTTGTTAACTCATTATGAGCATCTGTGCCTCTTAGTGCGAAGTAGCTGATCCAGTTTCTTTAGCCGTTTTTTTTTGTGAAAAGTGTTAACTAATCATTGGTTATTCTCATTCTGTTCAGTTTCATAGATTTAATGAATCTCATTACCTACGTTTCAAAAGTTGCTAACCAGATATGTACATAATTTTTTAACTACAATTGAGCTGTGTCTCAAGAAATTATATTTATAATCTTAACAATGGCCACTTAAATACGTTTATAGTCGATTGCAGATTATCTATGGACATTGCTTTTAATCTGTGGGTTAAGCCCTTGAACTCACAAAGTGGCACTTGACTATCTTAGAATAAGCGATTTAGTCGATGTGAACCTAACAGAGATAGAGATAGTCAGACAAATAGGTAGACAAACAAAGAGATGGACAAAGAGCAGCGCACTATGCCTGAAAGATCAATCTTTAAAGCAAAAATGGCCAGCAGATAATTATCTGAAAAAGATTCTTCTGAAACCGCAAAAGAACTAATAAATGTTAACTCCTGCAATTTCAATATCTGGAATTTTATCATCTCAGTGAACAATCCGCCAAAAATCTCCCGACATTGTAAGACTATCTCAAAATCACAGTTTTAAGCACATACGTATTGTCTCAGGTTGTATACCATTGGCTTGTAAAAAAATTTGTAGAAAGATGAGTGGCTTGTACTGGTGTCTTTATCTGTATTAAGAGCGTATTCCACGATGATCGTAAGATCCATGAAATCTGAACACATCTTGACGAACTTCAGCCCATCTTTTCATGCAAGGTTAGAGTGAAACAAACGACGAAATTTCATACTTCATGGCTTTTCAAATCGTGTTTGTGATTCTCAATCCATTTACAGAAATATTGCCGAATAAAGTTATACACATAAATTAATGTTTCATTCATTTTTCAGCACCCCAAATCAGGCCAAAATCATGGATAAAAATTGCTTTTAACCGGAGAATTGACAACTTTTAAATAATTCGATTGTTAAATTTTAAATGGTCTCCTTTACTGGTGCATTGGCCGATCCTGGCTAGTCAAGTTTTAACCTATTTTCTTGGTCTTAGATCTAAGAAAGATACTATAACAGCGATAGATCGTATTCAAATTGGTACGAATCAAAGCTATCGAACGTTTGTAAAGTGGGTTTGAAAAGAATAAGGAACAAAAACGCACCATTTAAAGTAGGAATAATTAGCTTTAGGCTATCTGTAAGTTGGATAATAATTATCAAGTCAAAGCATAAAGAAACATACTTTTGCATTTACCTCTGAATATGATAGGTATGTGCCAGAGATTATTGATAATATTAGTTTATATCGACTTCTTAAGTTAACATGATATTCCTTTTCACAAAGTGTAAGTGGACAAAATTAGTGTGATGAGTAACTTGTAAGGTTTTTAACGTTAAAGCGTTCTAAAAACACTAAATCTGTTTTCTTCCCCAGTTACACGTAAATCAAAGAAACCTATCCATAAAAAAACAAAACAAAACAAAGGCTTATCACGATAAACATGGTTATGTAGTATGCGAAATAAAATTCTTGGTCGATTTTATTATATGATTTCGAATGAATACAAAAAATCAAAATGATTTACATCTCAGCAATGATTCACAACAGCATAAAACATTAAAAAACAGCAACTGTAGTTTAAGTTATAAGGAAAAGAACAATCAGCTCCTCCCCCTGGCACAATTTTTGACAACTGAAATCAAAGTGCTGTCAAGCTTCTTTCAATATTATTTTTTTGTTAACCTTTCGAAGCCTAGTCTTCATACATAAATATTGACTGCTGTAAAATATTTTAAGCCAGTACATTTCAGTATGAAAAACAGCTTGATTGTAAAGATAGGATTCACCTACTCAAACTCAAAGCCCTTTACGTACTTTATTAACTCAACACCAAGAAAAAGAAATACCTCGGCTAACAAATTGCCTTTAATAGTCCCAAACCTAATCTGAAATCTATGGAAAAAAAGTTTTATGCGCAGAGAACAAACAATGTATTGCACGATTTTTGTGCCGCCATCGCCAAACAAATGTCATAGCTAATTAATGAGACAATCTCTTGTTAAAGAGTAAAACTAGTTAAGTATAGCCTACCTTTAACTCTTGCAAGAACATGACGCTCAAAAATCTGGTACAATGCATTACTTTGCGAGATTCAGAACAAAAAGGTATACATTATTAAATTATCAGATTAATATAGGGAGCGAAATGTTATATCAGTAAAAGCCATGCTCTCTGTGGGTTGCACGGCGATGGGTGCCCACGCATTCATAAGTCACAGGTTCGAATCCCTCGGACGCAAGCTTTTTTTCAGTTTTTTCATTCAAAGCTTATTCTTAATCACTGCCTAAAACTCTGGCTCTATCCAATTCTTAAGTATAATCATTCCAGTGATCTCCTTCCTCTAACTCTGTCCTAAATTATAAAACTAATGTAGAGCTATTACTCTATTGCAGGGTGGCATGAAGGCGGTGCTCTGGACAGACTGCTTTCAAGTGGTGATGATGTTGGTGGGAATTCTCGCCATCTTGATACGAGGCGCTACAACCATAGAAAGCTGGGACGCTGCCTGGGACTCGGCTAGGAGAACCAATAGAATCTTCTTCGACGAGTACAGACAGACTACGCTAGCTTTGTTGAAATATCATAGAAAAGAAAAGTCTTAACTAATATATTGGGAACATACAGAACTTTAAATGCTGCAAATGTTCATGTACAGCCAGCGGCTTAAAATTGAAAAGAAACTCGATAACTTCACCAATAAGAAAAACGCAACAGAAAAAATAGAACGCTAATGTCCTTGTCCATTCCTATCCACACTCATTAACCAAGCGTTCAGTGACGTTTTCACCTCTCTCTTTTATCAGTTTCCGTCTGGACCCCTCCATCAGACACACAGTGTGGTCACTGGTCATCGGTGCTTACTTCACCTGGGTGGCCATTTTTGGGGTGAACCAGGCCCAGGTTCAGAGGACAATCACGTGTCGCTCGCTCAAACAGGCTCAATTGTGAGTAGTGAGCACCTCGCTATAGTGTTAATTTATAACCATGAAATCGCCTTTGCCTATTTTTATATTTAAATTCTATGTAAAGGTTCAACCCAAGACAGGCGAATGTCAAGGCTATGTATTAGTTTTAAAAAAGGCAAAGGGAAAGAGAATCCACGGCCTCTGTGCGTAGATCTCAGATGCGTATGTGTTACAAACACCGTATAACATTTTTCGGAAAACATAGGGAACTTTAAACTTATGAAGGAACGATATCACTAACACCAGAGACTAAAACAGGGAGAGATTTAATGGGAAGGATTTCGCGTATGTCGGTCAGAGCAGTAAAGGCGGTAGCTTTCCTTCTGTAATCCATAATGGAAACTCTGTTGATTCTTCTACCGCCGGTATCATGAAGCACCCGTCACGCATTCTCTCCGCAGCAATTAGATTTCATGGAAAAGTACATGTGCAAGGCTTTACGCGGAGGTAGTGGACAAGTTTTCATGAATCTCACAGTTTTGCCATTTTTCTCCTGGTTATGATTGCGCGAACGTTTTCATTATCATCCTCCAAGTTTTTATAGGCTCTTTGGGTAGTTTACCTCACCAATTTTTATTGCATAATCTTTTACAGAGATGGCGGGTTTTCGGCTGGTGAAATAGGATCCGATTCCACCATCAAATTGGTCTACCAGGAATCGAACTAAAACCTCCTGCATGTGAATAGAGGGCTATGCCGACTGAGCTAACTGATTCTAAACTATAAAAAAAAGAACCCATCTTAGAGCAAACTATATTGACATTATTTCTGTGTAAAGAAAAACTTTGGATGAACAAAACATGCGTTGATTTTCCTATGAATATCACCAATATGCAAAGTGGTGACAGAAAGAACGTATCATTAATGCAAACAGACTGACGCCCTCCGATTCACTCTACATTATAATTGTGGCGGACAGTCCCTTAAGCTCTGAACATATTTTATCCATAGTTCGTGGTAGACAACACAGAAGTGAACCTTGAAAACGTTACACTGTACATGTATTAGGTAACGCAATCATGCTGAAGCATAATTATTGTGCTACAATTAAGCTAACATTAAGCTAACACACGCTTTCAATAGTTCATGCAAGGTTTCGTCATTCTATCACTTATATATAGAGAGACATATATATATATATATATATATATATATATATATATATATATATGTCTCTCTCTATATATATATGCATACTACACTTGTGTTTCAAGCGGAGGATAGAGGTGTCGCCTGTCCTCCGCTCTCTTCGGGTATGACTGAGGTATGTTCAGTTGCCGTTCCGACTTTGTGTTGTTGTTTATTTTCGTTTCCGGGCCACTGGTAGTTTTGTTTCTTTCTGTGAGGGCACGATGAAAATATTTCCCTTCTTTTGTTGAGGCTTGGTTTTGTTTTTAGAATGAAATATTTCTCTGCTATGCAAAGGTTGCATCTGTTTGTTGCTGCTGAGTATGGCTGCGCTCTTTCGATTACATCCCATGATAAGTGGTATTCGGTTTTTGATTCCTTAAGTTTCCATATGAATTCACTTAAAGTTAAGGACTTAACCACAAAAAATCAGCCACAACTTTAAGTGAATTCATATGGAAACTTAAGGAATCAAAAACCGAATACCACTTATCATGGGAAGTAATCGGAAGAGCGCAGCCATACTCAGCAGCAACAAATAGATGCAACCTTTGCATAGGAGAGAAATATTTCATTCTAAAAACAAAACCAAGCCTCAACAAAAGAAGGGAAATATTTTCATCGTGCCCCCACAGAAAGAAACATTTAATACAAAACTACCAGTGGCCCGGAAACGAAAATAAACAACAACACAAGGTCAGAACGGCAACCGAACACACCTCAGTCATACCCGAAGAGAGCGGAGGACAGGCGACACCTCTGTCCTCCGCTTGAAACACATGTGTAGTATGCAGAGAATTTAAGGTAAGATCTTCTATATCTATGAAATGCTCCCACAGTTGAGCACTCTTATCAATTATTCCAACTTATCTTCATACTATATATATATATATATATATATATATAGAGAGAGAGAGAGAGAGAGGGAGGGAGAGGGAGAGGGAGAGGGAGAGGGAGAGAGAGAGAGAGAGAGAGAGAGAGAGAGAGAGAGAGAGAGAGAGAGAGAGAGAGAGAGAGAGAGAGAGAGAGAAAGTGAGTGAATCTTAAAATGGTAAAATGTTTACTTTTTGACTGCTTAATTTTGATCTCAAGCATCGTAACAGGGTCCAAAATGAAAAAAATATAATCATATGCGTGTGCGAAGATGTCTGAGTATCCATCAACATAACATCTTGAACAGTGATATGGCGATTATCTAATGCTTTGCATGTACAAAATACGAAATATAATAGATGTTTATTTTTACCATTTGTATTGAAATTTTTTTCATTCTTCCAAGGACAAATCTTTTTGTTATGATGGTATGATTTGATCTATATTTCATGTGAAAGCATTTTTTTTTCGTGATTGCAGTTATAACTTTTTGTATCTCAAATCCTTGGTAAGATTATTAGAGGGCGAGTAAAATAAAAATAAAAAAGAGAGTTCATCAAAACTTACAGCTTTATTACATTAAGAATAAGAGACCCAAAAAGTAAAACTAATTGAAATTGATTAATATCTTTTTCACTCTTCTAATACCTGTTTTACATACATAGCCGAAGTACTCTCAAAATTAGTGAAGATGAAAATACCAGTAGCATCTTAATTTTAAGGCATACACTCTGTATCTGGAAGAAGATATTGGTTTTTAATCCTTATAGTAGCAGGTTTTGAAGTAGGCAACAGTCATAGATTTTAAAACCTTTTTATTGCCTCGCAACTTACAAATGCAACCAGAGAGGCTAGATATACTGTAACCTGTCTGGTGTAACATTGAACATACTATCCCACTACAGGCTGAGGAAAACCTTATCAGCATGCTATAGCTAGTCTCCAGTCTGATTAATATAATGTTACATTAGGAGATGACAAAGGCGCCTTCGTTGGAATTCAGTCATGCATCTAAAAGCCCTGTTAGTACTCAAGTAGATGTAAAGTTTGATAAAAAAGCAACATTTTATATTATTTTGTTTTTTTTTGTACCTGTGTGGGTGTCTCTACCTCTCTGCCCTCCGATTTGCATATATTCGACTGTGTTTCGCGCTCACCTTCAATCAACAACTCTTCCTCGCATAGTGCCATATGGATGAACTTCCCCGGATTGTGCATCATTCTGTACCTGAGCTGCCTCATCGGGATCTACATGGCTGCCTTCTATGAGAACTGTGACCCTCTCAAGGCAGAGTTCGTGGACGACTCCAACCAGGTTGGGATACTAAAGGTTGCAGCGTCGGAGAAATGTAAAATTGCGAGATCAAACTTTATAAGTTTAACTCAGAGAGCGATAGAAAGAAAAATACCATGGAGAGAGAGAAAAGAGAGAGAGAGAGAGAGAGAGAGAGAGAGAGAGAGAGAGAGAGAGAGAGAGAGAGAGAGAGAGAGAGAGAGAGAGAGAGAGAGAGAGAGCCAAAGAGAAAATCAGTTTCTGTAGCAAACCTTTTTCTTACTCTGCTGCAGCTGCTTCCGATGTTTGTTATGGATGTTCTCGGCGGCATCATGGGACTGCCGGGCCTGTTCGTGGCGGGCCTGTTTAGCGGCGCTCTCAGGCATGTTTAGTTTTCTTAAGAAAACGATCGACTGATTAAACAATTAGTTTATCCATAAAACCTTCCATTTCCTACATTCTTACTAAACAGTGCTTATGCTGTCTTTAAAAATGTGATGGTGCATGTGGTTTAAGCCTAACCTTGTTACAAACATATATTTTATGCACATATTATCAAGATTCTAAATTTTCAACCTTCGCCGTCTTTGGACCTACTTGACTCTCTTAGACAAAATTATGAGAATGAAAGAGAATTTATGAATGATTTAAACCATTTTATCTACCAATCGAAAACTTTCTAGGCATATAATTTGGAATTTACAAATGAAGAAATGATTTTCCTGTTGACTAAAACTCATACTGATACATTGAAAATGTGTAAAATAAGCGATTAAAGACATAATTTTGACTAGATGTTGACACTTCCTGTTTTTACCTTTTTCAGCACCATTTCTTCAGGTCTAAACTCTATATCAGCAGCCATCTTAGAGGACTGCATCCGAAATTATTCGAAAGACATTACAGATCGTAAAGCACGGCTAATTTCCCAGATGCTTGGTATACCATCTTTTTATAATAGATCATTATGTCTATATTATCATATTCACAAAGGAAACATATTTGAACAATTCATTCCGCTCCCTTTCTTTAGAGTCTTAAAATACTCGATTTGCCCTTATGAATGCTGTTTTAAATGACCCAATTTCTTTAATTTGTTAATGTTATTTTACCTTATTTGATATATATTTTGCTTAACACAAAACCGCTTAAAAGATCTCCAAAGCATATGAAGTGACTTAAAATTCACTATGTCCATTATCGAAGCCGTATATAACAAAGCTTTCGTCTTCTCATCGGCTGGACGCCAACAAACAGCAGATAAATTGTGTCCTGGTGTCATTTTTTGAGTTCTACACAAACCAGAGAGTTAACTTGACTTTGAAGTTTTTAAACCCTATCTTTTCCAGTATGGGTTAATTTGATGTTCTAAAAGGAAGTCTGAGATGAGTTTCTGGATGATTAGACAAAATAAAGAATCTTTAGAAAACATTTATTCTGAAAAAATGCCAACCTATTACCTACCAGATACGTCAAAATAACTTTTGCAATAAATGGTACAGGGCAGTCTGAAGCAAGTAGCATACCGTAATTGTTTATTTTGACGTGACAGTTTCCCTCCTGTAGGGATGATTGTAAGGACCTTCAGACCAACTCAAAGCTCTATAGCATACTTGCCGCAGCCTCATTGAGACAAGGAGCTGATTGATAATTTTTTCTCTTGAACATGCAGGATCAAGATTTCAAATCTTTTTTAAACAAGCTCAAGCAACGTGTGAATGAATGTAACGGATTTAGCAGCATATGTTTTACTCATTTCTAACTATTTTCGCTATTGCTTAAATTCTACACAAGGCACATATTTTCATTTGGTTCATTGACAGCTCTCGGTTTTGGCGCTGTCTGCCTGGCTTTGACTTACGTGGCTTCTCAACTGGGCAGTGTTTTGCAGGTAATTGTTGTGCACTGTTTTAGAATTTGGGGACTCTCTTGTTACGAACCTCCATACTCAGCGGGATGAGTAATATAAGCGTTATGGAGAATCAAGCTATGTAAACACTGGACTATCTAGTTGCTAGCATACTCACAATACGTTAGTTACACTTTTTACAGTTGGCCAAGTAAAATTTCTATCGCTTATTTTAGCTAGTCACAATCTTCAATTGTATAAGACTCACTCATGTATTTTTATTTCTTTTTGTAATTTCATAACTGATCCCGTTAGAAAAATATTTTTCTAGTCTGATGTTTTTTTCTAAACTTGTGCTTGAAAATAGTTCAATAACGTCCTTTGTTTTTTTTTTATTTCCAAGTCATTCCAAGAACTTGATTTCTCGTAACTAGATCAATGATATTCGAGGCTTCATAAAATACATTCAGGCCAAATTGCCTAGGTGAACAAACTTTTGCAGTAAGTGTAAGAGTGAGCTATATCATTTAACTTTTTGGCAGAGTTAGGACAGTTAGATGTTTTTCTTGTGTAGTCTGTAGGCTGAACTATAAGTGTGTTCTCAGTACAATTCTGTCCTAACTATGCCCAAAAGTTAAAAGATTTTAGATCACTATAACTCAAACATGCAAATGGTGATTTATCCTGTATGTTTTTAGGAAGCTTCGATGGTATTACAAATAACAGCAAGCGAACACTTGTCACTTATTTTTTTAACCCAGTTATGAGTGTCTTGATAACACAACCAATTAACAGTTACGTTTTTATCTCAATAAATATAGTAACACAAGTGATTTAATTCTTAAAAGAAACTGAGGACGAATCTTCTCTTGACTATGTGATACAGAAAAATGTTTATATTTATTGTATAAACCGGCTTCAATGTCACAGGATCAGTTAATTGCAACAGGTGCTATGCCCCTAGTCGGTTATACAGCTATTTTATCTCTAGAGCTTTTGCTGTAAATATTGATCTTGACTAATTGAAATAAAATGCTGACCAAAGAGTAACATTTTAGAACTTTCCACCACGCTACCGCTGTATTTGGGTCACAGCTGTTATGAAGTAGGAGAATGCCGCTATTGACTTACTCTATTTCTTCAGGCCTTAAGGTAATGGAGTTAGGGCGAAGTTAACTTAATTATATCTTAAAGTGACAAAGAGTAAGCTGTTTTGATAGTAGAGATCCCGTCTCTCATGTAGGAAAATATGATTCAGATTCTACACGAGATAGAAGATTGCATTCCATCTGTTGTGAGCTAACTTTATCTTTGTCCACCATGACTATTCCAATTTCATGATGTCGAATCGTTAGTTGCTTTTCTACATCAGCGAAAAATAAATTTCTACATTTTCAAACCCTTTAAAAATGAATTTCCAGGGCAAAAGAGAAAAGTGCATGTCTTGAATCTGTGATGGAAATGACCAGGAGATCTTGCGGCAGGCGCTGTGCATGCAATTTCATTGCCCTTCATTAGTATCGAAAAGGCGCATTCACATACTTAAAAAATTTCCACCCCTTTATCCATAACCCCCCTCCCCCCAAAAAAAAACAACAAAAAAACAAAAAAAAAAAAAACAGAGCGACACAATAATAACGTTTTTGTTTGTTTCTTCAGGCTGCACTGTCTCTGTTTGGGATGATTGGTGGCCCCCTCCTGGGTGTGTTCTCTCTGGGCATGTTTTTCCCTTGGGCAAACAGTGCTGTGAGTATCATGATTAGATTGAGGCATCTATCTGAGGTATCTCGAATCTAAACATAGGCGACATAATGATGACTTATCACTATTGTGTTGAGATTGGTAATACTTTAAAAATTAGCATAAGCAATAACAGTCTTTACCTTAGTTTCATTAGCATTAAAGCGTATCGGTAGTGATAATCCACCGACTTAGAACCTCTTTAATCTTTCTTAATCAGCAAAGAAAAAAATATTGTTAATCTACTAAAAAATTCAATAAATCCAACGGTTCAAGTACGCATGCGTAAAACCCAAACATGACCTAAATTATATTTAAGTGTTGATTGGAAATGTGATGCCTGTTAAATGAACGTCTGATGTACCGACAATGACAATATTAAACATTTTTCAAAGTTTTCTTGGTATTTTCTTCAGGGCGCTTTAACTGGTCTGTTCGGCAGCCTTATCTTCATGTTCTGGATAGGAGTGGGTGCAGCTGTTAAGGAGCCGCCACAGACTAAGGCGCTAAGGTGTATCAGTAACTGCAACATCACGGCATTTGATAACGCAACTCTTACCGCCCTTTTCTCTCCCTGGAAAGTCACAGAGCCATACGATACGTGAGAAAATAAATTTTCGATTTTTTAAAATAGAAACCTAAGAAGTGATTTACGAATTCATGAAACTTAACTCTTGATTACCGGAAACGTTACACATATTTGTGTAATAAAAATTGAGACTTAAAAAAAATCAGGGGAGGTAACATCAGGATAGATGTTTTGATAGTAGTTAAGAATTATATCCCTTGGGCTATTTGCCATCTCACTCGATACAATATTGTTTCAAGAGCATATTTTTTTAATTATAAAATATGAACCCAACATATTTTATGCAAATGGATGGGAGGAAATCGAATCGTGGTTTTTTTTTTTTTTTTTTTGATCTGCACAAAACAAGTCTTTCGACATGTTTCAAGAGGGAGCAAACTGGTCTATGAATTGTTTCATCATTACCTGATATAGGCTGCACACTTCAAGATGATTTCAGACTATTTCCAACACTACTCAAACAGATCCCGTCAGGCAGGACAGAGTTCACGAGCTGAGACAATAACTCAAACCAAAGAACAGTTGTTCACTTTACACCTAGATATTCTCAACGTAAGACAGATTTACTTTATCTGTCTATACGACTGTTTGAACTACATATATAAAAGAAACTCACAATCAAACCGAATAGCTAAAAAAAAAGTTTTTGTTCTCAGTGAGGTTGCCGACACAAGCAGCATAAGCAGAACTCCGACTTTTAGTAAATTTGACCGATTTCAAGCCCCGATTCATTTAAGGCTCAATGTTCGTGGTAATACAATTACCAACTAAAACTGCTAAGTCCTCCAGATATTATTTTATAGAGATTCTTCCCATCGGTAAGTTCATGAAGTACGACGTATCTCCAACACCGGATCTATAATGTTTTTTGAAATGCAATCTGAATGTTTTATCCCCATAAAAAAGATAAATATGGAACGTTAATTTTGTTTGAAAGCGGCGAATTATTTTCCAGAATTTGATATAATTCCAACGTTCAAGATTGTTTCTCCTTTTCTTTTTCTTTTTTCTTTTTTTTTTTTTAGGGGGGAGGGGGGGGGGTGGCATACTGTATCTCATTTTTCACTGTACACAAACCAGATCCCCTCCCAACCAGCTGTACACACTATCTTACCTGTGGTACTCGGCTACAGCAGTTACTACCTGTATCATCATAGGACTGGTGGTCAGCTTTATTACAGGTACCTATCATTAATAAAATTTTTAATGAGATAACTGTTTGATATTGTCCGTCGTCTTCAAAGCGACTCAAAAGTGCTTTCTTATACCCTGCAAAGGCCGTCTACAGCCATGGTAGAGCAAAAAACATAAGATGAATAATATCCCTTATCCGTCCACCAAGAGCAATTTAGTTTAAACCTAGGCATGTCTTCCGGGTGGCGGTTCCACAAAATGTGCCCAGTGCTTGAAACAACTCATAGGTTGAAATGACAGCGCTTAGTCCTTATGAAAAACAATTACCTTTCTTCTAAATGACATTGTTAATGTGTGCTACGCCTCATTCAGTGATACAACTCTGTGATTCGAACATCAATACCCTGGGTTGTCAAACTTTTTTCTGATAACCTTAACGGCTTTAATTTTTGACGTTTTCCAGCATGAGGCAAAATTTAATAAGAATATATTTAATAGATGAGACCTTAAAAGAAACATGTTTCAAATAAATATACCGTTTTTCGCCTTGCATTTCTTGCATTTACAATTGTATCATCTTTGAATTCATTCAATGTTTTAAGTTCATTTCACTAATAATGCCCTAATTTTAAGCCTCTTTTCACTGCTTTATTTAATCTTTTTGACATTAAAATTTTTTTAAAATGAAGTATAATATTCATAAACCAATGACTAAGAAGCTTCTGGTAACATGCTTTTTTCTAAATACAACATTGACAACGAGACAAGAAGTCACGCTTTTATTATGATCCAAGTAGTATTGAAAAAAAGTTGAGAAAACAAAGATATTCATCATAGGCACTTCTAAAACCAGACCTTACAAGGAAAACTTCACCCTTCTGAAGCAGCAACTTCCCGATTTGCACAAAAAATACCTCCACAATAATAGAGTATAATAAAACTTCATAATTATCATAGAATGATCGAGCTGTTTTACCCATTGTTACTAACATGTCATCGAAAGCCTTATACTCACTCGCATTTCATATGAATGATGACATTGTCAACTCTTTCTCAGGTCACCAGAAGCCCGAAGAACTGGACTCGAGACTGATTGTGCCTTTATGCGATGTGATCTTCCCCTTTAATCTTCTTCCAGAAGGCATAAGGAAACCGCTCAGATTTGGCATTGACCACAGCGGAGTATGTAAAGCCTTCACATAGACACATTTGGTTCTCTATTGCCCAAGGCTCTTTAGACACAGAACGCGGGTACTCAAAATAAACATAAACCTATGTAATTCGAAAAATCATTGGAGGGCCTTGCTCCCCCCCCCCCTTTTCCCCCTCTTTTTACGTTAAAGACATGGTAAAAATTATGAATGTGTAGTATTAGTTCTTGAGATAGAGGCCATGAAAGTGAAAAAAAAATATTTGCATATAGGGAACACACATTAAGAAAAAGGAGTAAAAAGGAAGCTGGCAAAGAATTAGACAAGCAGATCTTTAAAGAATTTAGCCTAATAAAATAATAGTTGCTTTGTTTTTGAGATATTGAAGCCATAATTACACGCCCAAACTTATTCAATTTGAGTCTGGCTATAACAATATTCTTTTATGTGATTGAATTTAGATAAAACTCGACCATTAATCTTAGCATAATATTATTATTGGAACATATCGCATGTTAATTTTGCATTTGTCGGTCTATATTGCTACATTTTTTTCTGTATCAAATACACTTTTCTTCTTTAAAAAAAAAACCTGCAAAAAAAAATTATGGACATGAAAAATTTATTAAAATTCACAGTGACCGAGTTTCGACTTAGATTTTTCAAGCAGCTGCGAAATAATCGGGCTTTTGTAAAATTCGATATGCCCGGCTCCCATATTAATTTTGTTGAAGATGAGAATCCTATAATAATCCATATTTGTTTTGAAAAAATCATCTATAATTCAATATTTGTAAAAATAACTTTCCTACAACGTAACCATTCTTGTTTTAGAGCTAGCTGGTTTGTAAAATCAGATTATGTGGTCTTGATAATTATGATGTATCAGTTCTTAAATGGATTGATGCTTTTTTTTTCTCCAGAAATTCGACAAGGGAGCTGATAACGGCAAACACATCAAAGATCCTGGAATCTCTGTAGTTTCCAGCGATTCTGATCCAGAGAAACACGACACCAACGGCAATCACGATGGAACGGTCCCAAATGGCGGGGCCGAATTCCATGATATAGATCTGGACAATGGTGTACATCCAACAGACGACAAATATGACGAAAATGGAAAGGTCGATACCAAATTTTGACCACCTGCTTTTCTAAAGAGAGAGAAGATAGGTCCATAATGAATCAGTAAGCTCTACATGTCGTCGCAGGCACACATCTTGAAGTTAAGGAGGAAGCTGTTAAATAGATATCCATCATCATATGATTTCTCATTTATTAAATTAACAAAGGGAGCAAATTGAAAAGATTGCTAGTAAGGAAAACTTCATCAAGCTACAAAGAGACATCCAGGAGACTTAAAGTACAAAGTTCCTTTTGTTTGTTCGTTCATTCACATGAATTGAAATTTTTTGAATATAACTATGTGATTAAGCCATCCTGGTAAAAAAAATTACTGTTGCACTGTTTAATATACACGTTGCAGTTCAAGTAATAAGAAAATATTTCGGTATTTCAAAACTACAGAGAAAAATGTAATAACTTTTCACACTGCCTTTAAACAGCTTCATTGCGCGCAAAAAATAAGAAAAAGTATGCTTTGCATTGACAGTGATCAGACATCTTCATACCTACAATCACAAATAAAAAATCTTTCTATTGGCTGTTCGATTCGTGTGGACAATGTGTCTAAGAATGAATATAGGATTAAAAAAAAACCTGGATGAAATGTCAGCTGTGTAGCAACAAATCAGCAAATTGAAAAGGTACTGAAAAGCGCTGAAATGATATAATAATGGTAGCATGTTGTTCTAGACTCAGTTTGCATTGATGGGTTACATCAGTAGGCTCTATGAGCATCGATTATCTTGATATAATTTTTATTGGATTCTGAGCCCTTCTGTAATTTTCATTCAGTGCTACCTTACCTGACGCGGGTCTAAATATTTGAGATCACAGTATTTACAAAAAAAATATTCAATCTAGAACAGTACTTTCAGATGAGGTGCTAACCATATTGTTGCCGTACAAGTAAACCGCGGCTGCTGCAGAGCTTAAGAAATGTTGACCCCAAGAAGCCCTGTCCATTGCAAAATCTTCTCATTGATCCTATAATCTCTTATGCTCAAATCAACCTCTTTGACAACACAACTGTTTTGAGAGAACTATGGTAACTGTTAATCAAAATGTTACAGATAAGCCGCTTCGCAAAGTTGACAGTTTTCTGTCTTCTATCACTCAATTGTATCTTCGTCGTTCAAAATATTAAAGCAGCCTTTTACTAAAGCCTTATTACCATGCACTAAAGGTTGCATTGGTTATGTTTCAAGTTTTTGTCTTATTTGTATGAACAAAGTATTAAAAAAAGTTTGCTGAATTTAGAGAATACTTCTTGATATCGAACGAATTCCGTATTTTTTTTTATGAACAAAGCTTTACATCTCTTAGTTTTATTCTTCACAACACAGCAACACAATGTAACCGGTATATGAAAAAAAGAACAAGGTGGAAAAATTCGAGTCGAGTTTTTTCTCTATAATATCATTGCCGTTTTACTTATTGTTGATTCACATTTTTGTGCATGCCTATTTTGCAAATACTTCATTTGCTATGAAAAACAAAATTTATTCTAAACATAAAAATATGAACTATACCTTTTATTGTACACATCTCAAATTTCTTGTATGACATATTGTGACAATATTGTACATTATTTTCTTAAACAAGAACTAATTACATGTTGTTTTTTTATGATATAATTATTTTTAGCTAATTTTTGAAGTGAATTAAGTTCTTCCTGACTGATGCGTTTTGGATTTAATACAAATATTTATACGTACTTAAAACATTATGAAGAATTTCATTAACCTGTTTGAAGCCAGCAAATTTTTCAAAGAACAAATAGCGGTGCAGTAACCACTGACACTGACGTCTTAAATATACTTCATATTTGTAGATAATTTTTATTTGAAATGAAATAAGGTTACATAAAGTGCATTTTTCATTCACTCGTCAAGTGTTATCACGTGCTTCCATGTGGATTGCAAGTTATTTGCATATTTCGAATTGATTTCACAGACTCTCTCAGTCTTTTTACGTCGTCATTACAGTGACACTTTTCCTTTCTCTCAACTTGAAGGTCAAGCATTTCTATTAGTCTCTCAATCAAAAGTGTTGAAAAAGAGATCGGACGGAAGAGAAGGGGAGAGAGATGGAAAAACAGACAGAATGATATGTAGGTCTGGTTTTTAGGCTTGGTATTTAGATGAGTTTAAGGCCTCATCTTTTCAGTTGCGTGCTGCACAATGGGGGATTAAGTTTATTATGCAAAAGCGCTGAGATCCCCATGTTGTTGACGCACGTTACCAAACAACAAACAAACAACCAAACAATTAGCCTGCTTTATCACACAATTAAAATTAGCCTCTATTAAAATGAAAAGTAGACAAGACTGGTTTCTTGAACATCGATAGTCATTCCATTGTAACCTCAATACAATGTTTGTTAAATGAGATTTGGCCCAAAAGCGAAATTATCGTGTTTTCAGAGAAGTGCGTTATCTACCGAACTATCCAGCTATCTGTCTTATTTTTTTGATACTTTTGTTCAAAGCATGTCATAACAAGGTACACTAATTAGCTCAGGGTTACAGCGTTTGGCTGTAGCTAAGAGCCCACGAGTTTGATGGTGCAGTCGAAGAATCCCATTTGAGCAGCCTTACTCCTGAACATTTCAAACCAAAATGTCCCACGAACGTTTAGGTGTAGGATAAAAAGTAGATCCCTATCACAGCATCTAGAAATAAATGTGTTCAGATCTATATCTCGAACCTAAATGCTTGAAAAAAATCAGACATTGTAAAAATACAGAATGTAAATATACTTTGAAAAAGATAAAGGATGATAGAAAAGAGAAAGAAATTAGATACGGAGATCTAGACATTTTTGAAGTCGGAAGAAATCAAAGAAAAAAAAGGCAATAAAGGATTGATCTAAATAGGGTAGACCGACTACCCCCTCGTTTATCCTTAAACAGGTCAATTATAGAGTGAACCAAGCAATGGCTTCAAGAAATAGTAATAGACACAAACGGCCTTCTAGAGAGTAAATTAAAAGCCATGCTTAGTATAAATAACCTCTAAAGAATAGAGACATTTCTGTTACTGGGATTAACCTAAAAAGTTCAACAGCGCTATAACGAAACGTATCGGTAAGAAGCTTTAAAAGAATTAGTCATTGAACTTTTGCTAACTTAATTAGCCTTCCCGTTCTCACACAGTCAAACGAATAACAGTCCCAGTAGCAGGTGTAAGCCTGCATTTCAATGTCTTTGTTATTTATTTTCGGCATTTTAGTAAATCATAAGTGTTTTGTTTTCTACTTTTCCACAAGGTTCCATGAATGGATAAGCATAAGCGAAAATCTTTTTGTGAAGAATGGGCTTAGGCAAAGTAAACTATATAAACTTTATAAACATAAACATTCCAAGCAATGATTTTCATTCTTAGAGACACGCTGCAAATTTTATTATCAAGTTTTTATTATAAAATTTTTAAAAACTTAAGTTGCAACAAAAAAGAAATCCATTTACTTATTTTTTTAATTAAACGTCAACGACAACGCTTTAAGGTTCATTTACTTAAACTGGAAGAAAACAAAAAAAAAAAAAAAAAAAAACAACAACAAAAAACAACACAAAAAATGCTATATTGCAGTTTGCCTATTTAAGAGTATCTTTTCCTTAGTTGCATGCAAACACTACAATATAAATTTTTCTAAATGTAATAAAACCTTGTACCTCCTTTCAGTTGATGGGTGAATGTCCTGTTTATTTTTACGAGAGCGTCCAACTTTTTTGTTTCCCGCCATATTTTTATTCCTTCGCTGCACAGGAAATTCTACTTGGAAACTTCTCATAAGTGCCTGCTTTTCATTGTTTGGCAAAATGTGAGTGGGAGTAAAATATTTTGCCAAGTCTTTTTCATTGCTTGGCTGTGCCAAGTCGTTTAAAAAAACATTCTAGTATTCACTCAAAAATCCATTCGCAAAAAGGGAAATCATTCTGTAGAACCAGTTCCCTTGATACATGAATTCTTAACCACCGTATTTATGAACGTTGAACAAACTGTCTGATATCAGTTATTTGAAGCGACCACCATTTAGTTTCTGTATAATGATTTTCCTTTTTATTTTCATCAGTAAATAATTTATGTCATACTGCAATGACTGGCTTTAGGAGCTCTATCAGGATAAATTGTGTTCTTTTTTATGGAATTTAAAATCCGAAGACGCTTGTTATCCATGTTTATATCAACTTTCCTTGCTACCACTGAAAAGAGTCTCATTTTGGACGCCAGGTAAATTCTTTTGAATTAGTTGTGAACAACTGTGTTAAGTAAACTAAACTTTTTAGAGTTCTATGAGGATTTGATGTACACGTGTGATAATTCAATGTTACCGGGAAGTCTAACGTCCAAATCATAAAGACATGATTTGAGCATTTCTCTGAACAAAATAATTTCTAAGAAGAAACGAAAACCTGTCAACAATGTCATGAATCTATATTTCACAAACTAAGTTAAATAACAATATACTGTCTATGTTACATATCAGAGCTCCCAAATCTCATTTAAGCATTTGAACCACCTATGATCGCTTGCTCAAGACAGTTAACCATGAATCAACAAGCAAATCAGAGAGATTGCTCTGGCGTCTTGCTCTGACGACATGGATGAGCAACGAAATAAATGAAAGTCAGTCTTACCATACATAAAAAGATAAATATGTACATGATGTAAGTCATAAACCTGTCTCGGTGATCAACTACACCTGTTGTGACTATAAAGAATAATGCCACGATATGACGCTCAACAAAGTTTTATTTTGTTTTGCAAAACTGAAAAGACGAAACAAGACTTCTTTAAAACTCATCTTGACTTCATTGCAACAACATTATTTTTTACCTCAGTATCTTGTCATTATTCGAGATAGAAGTTTCAAATATTGACCCTTTTAACTTTCATTTCTATAATATTTTCATATTTTGTTTCCATTCAGTAGGTATTGGGAGTTCACAAATAATTAAGTCACTTAGAAATGAGCATAATCCAACAATTAGAAGCACAAAAAGACGCCTAATACCGTGTGCTTTAAAATATCTTTTCCTTTTCTTTTTTTTTTTTTTGCGATTTTTTATGAAATCATTTTCCTTGCACCTCAAGGCATTCGTATACGCGCCACTGCTTTCGAATGGTTTTGTTTTTTCAGCGCTTATGTTATTACTTGATTTTCTTTATTATAAGTAAAATAAATACAGTATTATATACAGACTAATTTTTTATACTCTAGAGAAGGAACAGTACTTTATCCTGCCTAAGATATTGTCTATGACTCTCTTCCTTCTTTATGTTCACTCCGTCATGCAAAATTAATATTTTGATAGATCAACTTTTTTTAATTTCGGAAAAAAATAATCTTGAAAATTCAACTTTTAAAGCAGTGATTGCATTATCCTTATTGCATAAATTGTTGAATTGTAACAGTAGTTGTCAGAGGCCGATCTCTAGGTACAGACTTAGAGCTCCGGTGTTTTTCGCTATGTTAAATCGATCCGATGAAACTATAAATTAATCTACGAATGAAAAACATGGTGTATATGAAAAACACTATAAAAAAATATTATAAAAAGAAGGATACCGCGAGCAGTTCAATTTTCATCTAGCAACAATTATTTTCTGACTTTCCACAAACCGATACTGAAACTACCGACATTCGTTCGCTCTTGATAAAACCATTGCTTTACCACAATTAATAGATTCTGATTGCACATTTTAGCACTTATCATGGAGTATATAGATTTAGAAACTCTGAAAAAAAATGAAGAAGAAGAAGAAGAAGAAAAGAAAGAAAGTGCAAAGAGGAATGGCACTTTAACAAAGATAATGAGGCAAGTTTTTTTCTTTTGCGAAATATAGATTAAAATTACTCGAAAATAGCCTAGTTATCGAGAAGTTTAACTTGAAAATGTACTCAAAAAATTTTTAATCAATCGTTTATATGTTCTCGTTATCTGATATAATTCAATGCATGTAACTATTGAGATCTCTCTTCGTTTTTTTCCTACTCTATTGTATAAGCCTTAACTCTAGAAGAATTAACTCCCCTGTCTGTCTCTGAACTGACAGATTTTTTTTTTAATTGTGACAGTTCTTTTTCTCCTCTCTTAATTACCTGGAAAAAAAGGGCTGAAGTTTTAAAATCTGGGTCTGCAACTTAGAAAAAAGAAAACCATACAAATACTTCAAATGTTTAAAAGGCACAATTGTTAGCTCTTATCGTAGGCTAGCTGTTTATTTTGACAATAGCACAGTTTGACTCTCTATTCTGGTGATTTGAGATCTAAACACACACGGTTCGTACAGTCTTGTTTATTCAGCTCCACCGTTTTTTTATCTCCGTATTTTTAGTGAGATAATCGATTTGGTGTGCAAGGGTGAGGAGGCAAACAATCGTATCTCAACAAAAAGAAAGTTTGGAACTGCTTATCTGGCGCATCTTATCTTGTCACAATTGATCAGCTTTGACAAATTACAGTTTATTCGGCTGGAAACTTTTATAGCATCATCGACTTGCGAAGTGTGTTTTGTTTAAATATAGTAAACCTCCCAATTGAACAAGTGTGGCAAAAAAGAATCGCGTACCTCGATTTACCTTTTTTGCTGATATAAACTATTATATCTTTTAAATAAAAACTGAACACATAGGATTCCGCATGTCAAAGATTATTATATTCATTATCCTATACTTGGAGTTTAATTCGCGGGTTTTATTCAGAAAGCTGTGTTGTGATCAAAGATGTGGTATATTTTAAAGATGTCTCAAATGTAATAAATTGTCAATAAAACAGAACTGTTGATATATAGTAGTATATTATAAAGGTGACCAAAATTTTTACGAAATGAATTATGTAGCAAGTCTATATGGTTACCCCACACGTAATTCGTTTCACAACTATTTTGTAGGATGAATGTTTTGAGTCTGATTACCGTGAACCAATTCGCGCATTTCTTTAAATGACCTATAGACATGGCTACCGTAGCCTTGTCCTAAAAAACATTGTTCATTTCAAGTTTTTTTAAAAATAACCCTGTCAGCCAAATCTAGGGTGAAAATATTGTTTGTGTTATCTCCGGCCCTAGACGGATTAGCAAGAACATTGAATATCAAGAGAGCTTAAGGTCATCTACAGTGTCTTTAGAAACAGACAATGACGAAAAACCCCATTGTTGTGCATTGACACGATTTTTTTTTATAATCATCCAAATATTTCGAAATACTTGGAAAAAAATAAAATTGCAGAACTGCGGTTATTACAAATAAATCAATAATATTAATATCTCGGAAACATCAATAAACCAGTTGTTTTACGCTCCACATCTATCTCATCATCTTGAGAAATTTCAACTTTTTAAATAAACTCATATGAAGTTTTTCTCATATTGAGAAGTTAAACAATTTAGAACTACATAATAATTATGATGATAAGGATTTTCTTATGCTGAGGTTTGGCACAATGTAAATACCTTTGTAAAAGGCACGCAAAAAACGCAAGTTATTACACAGAACAAAGGTGACTGGCCCACATTTTTGACAAAAAATAATCATCTTTTAAATCTATCAAAACAATTGTTGGCAGTTCTATCAAAGCCTGAAACCTCAATTTTATTACGAAAGAAAAAGAGTTCTACAATTACATCTATGCACAAGAGTTTTCAGTATACATAATTTTAAGTCAATGTTTTGTTCATCATCTTTTATTTAAAATCACATATCTTATCGAAAGAGTTTATTTAAATGCTGCAGCGATTGAAAAACCACGAAAAAATACTTAGGGAACATTAATCAAATTGTAATTACTATTGGGCTATAGATAAACGTTACTAGAAATGCAAAATTTTGGTATAATTATTGGAACAATTTCACTTGGCCGGCTGATTTCCCAGAGTGAACTCCAAACAAAGCAAACAAAGACAGTTTGGTCGGTAAATTGATTGATGAGGTGCATGTAAACCAGCTCCCTCGTTAAAACGTTCTGTCTCTAATGGATCCAACGCAGATTTCAGGGTTGATAGAAACAGATGCCAATTTGATGAAGTTGTTCTCTTTCGTCTCTTAAAGAAGACATGCATGTCATTATGCTCTTTTTAAAAGGGAGAAGGGAAAACATTAGGGAGTGAGGAGAGAGGGGAAGGGTTTGAGAGGCATAATTGGTAGGAGGAGCTGGTTTTAATTGGGGGAGAGGCAGAGGCAGAGGAAGGGGGAGTTTTTAGGAGGATAGGTAAAAGGTCTTTAACGAGAGCGGGATGTAACTCAAATTTACTCACCGAGTTGCGTTGCTAACCCACCGGCTGGGTACTTCCTTTCAAACGATCATAGGCTTTTATTGACTTCTAGGCATAACATGGACCGCACAATGTACAGGTTTTACGCAATTTTTACTTTTTAACGTTTCAAAAGAAAACAAATTCATTCAACCAAAAACATGTGAAACATCACATAATGTTTTTGCACTTTGTAATCCTGATTGCGATTAATTTAAAAATTTTAAAAATTAGAAAATCACATAAGACATAGGAATCGATCTATAGCAATCTCAAGCAAAATGTAGAAATTGAAGTAGTAGACAAATATTAAATTTTAACCTCTGAGGATAAAAAATTCAACATTTTTGCCACAGTTTCTTTCTTCATTTTAATCTATAAAAATTTTGAAACTTCCAAAAAGAATAATTTTTCTTTTAAATTGATAATATATGCAATCAAATCGTATGTTAATTGTAACATATTCATACGCATGGAGACGGTATACCTCCTATTCAAGTCCTTGTCTGCTCTTTCTACGGTTGTCTCTTGAAAATTAGGTAGTTTTACTATGGTATATTTCATTATCCTTTACCACAAAGAACAAACATCCATATCTTAAGTTATTATACACATATAATATTAAATTTTAAAAAATTGTAATAATGTCCTCACTGTTAGCCATATGATTCTATCTCATTGAATGAAATATATACGTGCATTATATAAAAAGTCATAGTTGTAAATTTAGAAAGAAAAACTTAGCAACCCCATCATTACACACACACAGAGAGAGAGAGAGAGAGAGAGAGAGAGAGAGATAGTAAAAGAGATAGTGAGAGAGAAAGAGAGAGAGAGAGAGTGAGAGAGAGACAGTGAGAATAGCTTGATGCGTAGATTAATTTTAAATATAATGAAAAAAAAGGAGGGGATGGGAATTTCAACAACAAGAAATGTAGAACAAGATTGACGCAAACATTTACGAAAACACCCGCCCGGTAAAAAAACGAAAATAATTTAAAAAAAACAACAACAAACAAACAAAACAGCAAGAAAAAAAAAAACACCAAACAAAACCCTATTTATTAAGTTTCCATGAAGGAAAGTAAAAAAAACCAGACAAAATGAATTCCTTATGAATTGAGAAAGATTTGAATTTTTTTTTTTTTTTTTGCAACTGACATTAATCTGTAATACTGTCAGTTTGTACGAGAAAGGAGGAAGGACTAATCAAAGGTTACTATCTGTCAATTGAGGACAAAGTTCACAAAAAAAAAAAGTTTTTTTTTCAAGAGCACTTCAACAGATTTTCAATTTGTAAAGATAAAATTCTTCATCTCATTTTCGATAACCTTTAATCATACAAAAATATTTCTTATCGCAAAGGTTATAATACTCATGTGTAAGATTATATAATATGGCAACGCTTCTTTGGTGCAATAGCGAAAACGTACCCCCCCCCCCTCCCCCCTTAAAATTACAAGAGCATTCAGGGTCGATGCATTTCGATGTCGATGCTCTTCGTTTCCTCTGTAACCCTTATCAAATTATGGAGAGCTTCTCCAGTTTGGATCGAATTCAAATAGGGCAACACAAACATATTATACAATTTCCTTCTCTCTCTTTTCCTGAATAACAATACAATCTTTATTTCCGATATCCAAAGCCTTGCTCATTGCAAAAACACTAAGCTTAACCGAGAATCGGAAATAATGTCGTGGCTCTACGTTTGCGCTTTGTTTAGATTGTGTTTACACAGAGAGTGAAAAGTGATAGTGCATTACGGAGGCATTTCCTCAAGAATATAACGCTGGTCGAGATAATGCATAACCCTTGGCATTGGTTGTTTAGTATGGTGACCTTTTCAGATTATTGAGAGTCCCTAAGAAAAATAAATTTTACCCATAAAACAAGACGATCTTATAGGAGGCCCAACATCTAAGAAATAATACACAAATCCTAGGAAAAGCTGATTAAACTGAGATAATTAGAGATCGGGCCTTCACACCCTAGTGCAAAACATTTTTTAAAATAACTGTCTACATAATCAATTGGATTTTTAGCTCTGTTCAGAGCACCTACGTCTCTGCTCAATTTTCCTTACACAAAGTTAAAAACGGATCGAAAATGTAAACTTTGTAGAGTAACTGAGAAAAAAAAAAAAGGTGTAAAAAGATATCTAAGAAGCCTTGTCAAGTTCCTTCCCATCCCATTCACATCGATTCTTTCACGCCTGGGGCAGGTAAGGCGTTGGTTTGTTTAGCGATTTTTTTCACCCAGGCAATATACGAGCTCCATAGATATATCTTATTTCACATTTGGAAGAGAATAACAATGCATCAAAGCATTCAATTTAACCTCGTTTCTCGAACAAGATTTCAAAGCTGTAGTATTGCTCAGGCTGTGCTGGCGATTATTCATAATATACAACCCAGGACCATCAACGAGCAAGCTCGATCGGATTTTGACTAGTCACATCCTTTCAGAGAAATTGGAAAAATAAAATAAAGAACGAAACATGGCAAAAGAAAACCATATTTTCGAAAAAAATTACGACGTAATCAACACGGAATGGCTTTTACGACTGGCTAGGAATTTCCGTGTTTAGAGAGTACTTGTGCCAATGTTTCAAAATTCAATACAAAAGGTTGCGGCAAAGCTGTCACTTCTGCGGAAATTCGAGCACTCCACTCGATCTCCTTTCGCTTTTTGATCAGCAACGGAAAAAGAAACACGACCAAATTGTCCCCACAACAAAAATCCAGTTGGCGGAAAAAGGGCAATACACAATGTAAAGCATGATTGCTTCATACGCAGGCTACTATGAAAATGCATATTCTCAGGTTAAACGTTTTTATGGCAAATAAGATGGAGCTAGCGATTTCATACATGTACAAAGTTATTGAATTATGATAACCCTATTCATATTCCTCAAAAAGCTTAATTTAAGGCATGGTTAGAGAATCCGTCTTTAAAATATTCAAGTATTTAGTGAAAAAATGTGTCCTCTCTCCAAAGTTCCAAATGCCCTTTTTGTTTTTTTTTTTTCCCCAAGAAATTGATTTTGTGGAGTTTATGTTTTCTCTTTTTAAAAGCAACCCAGCCTTCTACCAGAACTCTTCAACGTAAAAAAATATGAAAATTTTGTCATGGTGCAAATGTCAAGTACTGCTTGAAAAAGCAAGTGAAGACTGCACTCCAATGCAACTTAAAGAAGACCTGAAAGTTTCGCGATATTTTAAAACCAATGGCAGAAAAGAAACACGCACCAAAAAATTTGCTAAATCGAAATGGTGTAAAACATTGTTTACAACAAAACGGTAAAGGAGACCAGGGAAGATTCTGCTGTGTTTATGAGCGCACGTTTTCTTCACGATTGAAATAAGAGCTTACATTTTTCCTTTTTTATCTCCCTCTCTTTAGACCTAAAGCAGAGCAGTTTTTCATGAAGGTGTATAAGTGGCTCCAATTCTCTGTCCTGAGATTTTGATGTGCTCTTAACAGGCATAAGTGAAGGAATCCAGGACGCAATAACGCCCAAACCTATATCTAGAAAAAAGATGTGATAATGGGAAAGGGATATTTTCTGAAAGAAGGAGAATAGGGATATGCTTACGCACAGAGTTTTATACAAGACCACATTCTCAGGCACAAAATAAAGCAACGACAAATAAGGATATTTTTTTTACATAAATAGATCTTTTAGTTAATTGTACTTTAAGAGGCATTATCATTCTGCAATCATAAATTGGTTTATTTAATAGTAGAAGCTGTTACAATATGTTAAAGCAAGTTCTTCTTATTTCTATGAAAACCATTTAAAAGAAGGAACCCTAAATATCACTCCATTATGGTTATGTGGTGAATGTCTGTATATGTATTGGTGGTTATTTTATCCTCTGTTTGAAGCAGTTTATCACCGGAATATCATTTTTATAACACAGCATTTTTGCCATTTGATTATCTGCGACGCTATAATTTTTTTTTCAATTTTTGAAAAAGCTATGGGAGAGACTTGAAACAAAACGAAACAAAACAAAAATTATGAATAGGTCGCAAAGAATATTTTACTACACCGACTTGACATGATGTTAATATCATTTCCACAACAGAATGGGAAGACATTAATCATGCGTTTTTTCTTGCTTAAAAGAATGGCGCTTTGCGTGGAGATTGTTTGAGACGTCTTGAACATAAATCAATGCAAACACACTGTCCATGTGTCCACAGCTGGTTATTGAAGAGGAAGCAATATCCATGTTGATAAAAACAAAAATAGAGACGAACAAAGAAACTGAGCACGCCAAAAGACGATACAATTATAATTAAAACTGAACAAATGGAAGAGAAAGAGAAACATTTGCTATGGAATTCACGAAGGAGAGGTAAAAGAAATATTAAGCCGTGGGGATTTCTCGTGCGATTGCTTTGTCTTAAATGAAATTTCTAGAAAACTTCAATTAAACAAATGCTTCTTGGATGGGTATATTCTCCAGATCCTTGGGTGGGTATATTTTCCAGTTCCTAAGCTAAGGGAGTTGAAAAGCGCGAAGAATATAATTTGGAAATCCGGAAGGAAAACAAAAAAAGAAAACCCTTCAGAAAAAGAGCAAACTGGAAAATAAATGGCTTAATTATTATAGAAGTTGTTGGATAAAATGTAAATTTTAAAAGAGGAAGATATCTATCTATCTGTCTATCTAGATAGATAAATAGAGAGATAGAAAGATAGATAGATAGATAGATAGATAGATAGATAGATAGATAGAGAGAGAGAGAGAGAGAGAGAGAGAGAGAGAGAGAGAGAGAGAGAGAGGAGAAAAGTAAAGAGCGGGAAAGAGAGGGTATTTTAATTCCATTAAAACATCAACCGTATAGGCTACAATATTATTGAGAGAAAAACAATAATTAGAAAAAAGAAGAGTAATTATAAATACAGAAGAGCCCTGGGAATGGAATAACAGATGATACGAGATGAAAGTGAGGTCTCTAGCTTCACACAATTAGGCCTGGTATCTGTTGAACACGACTTTTACCAACGCCAAAATTTGCTTACTATCTTAAAAAAACTTGTGCCGTTTTTATGGAAATGACGTACATTTGAAGTTTCAGAGGCATGTTGAAGATTGGATAGAAGATACGCTTCTGTTTTGTTTTATTCACTTTTACCATTTATCTAAAAATTGGATGTTAAATAAGAAAAATAAGAATAATCCCCAGCAATGAAAAAGAATGCAAAATAATGAGGCTCTAGTTTTTTGTTTTTTTTTAAAAGTGAACTGAGATTACAATTTCGCATGTTTTAAGGTGTTTAATAATACCAGCATCCGATAAAAAAGAGTGCCTTTCGATAGAGTATAAAGAACTCTCATGGTTAGAAAAAAATAATTAAAATAAAAAAGAAAGAAAGAAAGAAATCAAATCAAATGCATTTCATTATCAATCAAGTGTATGTAGAAATGAAATGGTTGGTAAAAAAATATTAAAGCAAGAAATCTGGCAAGACTTGCATAGAAGAAGAACTCCATTTTGTTTAGAGCGACTGGTAGGGTTCTTAGTGGTCGCCCTGTATGATTTTATTTCTTCTCTAACAAAGTATGCGTCCATCGCCTTGTTTGCTGCTATTTCTTTCCTTTTTTCAGAAGGCGATGAAAAAGAGGTACCACCAGGTCTGACTGATATATTTTGGCTTTTATTTATTTTTTTTTTTTTTTTTATGAAGGTCGGGCGTAGTCGTTTCTGAATATGGGGAATCAACTAATTCTGTACTTTCCATATCTATTTTAAACGCTTGTAATTAGCAAGCTGTAGAATCCCTAAAATTGTCTACAGATGGATTGCCTTGCGGGAATTCAAAGCGGTGAATTTATTTAAACTTACATGATATGAGTGTTTGAAAAGAGCTATAAATCAAGAACTATTCTATTTGAAGCAAGATTTTTGCCTGTCCTTACTCTGTTTTTATATTTTAAGGACATTCGTACAAGTTTGGTGAAAACTCAGTATTGGTCTTTACTAAAGCCGACTAGATCGTACGGCATTGATAAATTTTATTATTTAACATGATAAGAAAAGCATAGTTTTTTTTATATTATTCTCTATTGTTTTATTGTGTCATATATTTTAAAACCAATAAAACCAATATTATACAAACATTTTTTCATGCACTGAGCATGAAAGGAAAAAAAAAGCTGAAACCCTCTCACCAGCGTTTCAAACAATGTTCATTTTTATTAATTCAAATGGATTTTCTAGATCTAAACAAATACATGACGTACACAATGTGGTATAATTAAGATTGATATGTATAAGACTACAGAAATCATGTCATAATAATTATGTACAAACAAAGCTAATTGCACCTAATCTTTCTCACAAACAGTAATAAGCAATGTTAGGATGCGTGAATTCAGTTACCATGTAAATTTTACTCTATAACATAACATACAAATCGTTGATTCACTTGTCTTTCTTCCTGAGAACCCATTTTTCTGTACAGTTATAAGCATTGGGATATACCGGAGCCGTCATAACTATGCGGGTCACAGGTAAGTGATAAATTGTCCATGAGACGAAATTCTTTTTCCATGTATAGATTGGTTGCCTATTTCTTTTTTTTTTTTTTGTTTTAAAGTCGATAGCACTAATATTCGCTCCCCAAAATCATATTTTGGAATACAACTTTACTCCCGTTAGCCTGTATGTCTTAAGTCCTCTTGCGAACGATTCCGTCAGATGCCCAAGATATCGGGTTACCGAACCGAGTATGCATAAATATCGATAAGATTTTTCTTTCCAACGCTCAGTCCTCTTACGACCGAGTCCATCAGATGGCCTATATACCCGGTTACCGAACCGACTATGTATATAAATATATATCGATAGGATTTTTCTTTCCAACGCTCAGTCTTCTTAAGGGCGAGTCCAGCAGATGCCCCAGATATCCGTTTACCGAACCGACTATGCATATATATATATATATATATATATATATATATATATATGTATATATTTATTTATTTTTTCGTTCCATCGTTCAGTATGTTCTACCAAAATGTCCCGTAATTAATAAAATGCCCAACAGGTGCTCCACAGGGTAAATGTTCGTCTAAATTGTGGTCTTCGCACGTTCTCTATGAACTCCTCACGCCTACACGCGTGTTGTGATATACTGGAAGACACAAGAAGGACGAGAAAGTGCACTGGCTCGTAAAAAAGAAAAGGCAAAGAGACTCCGCGGTCTCCGCGCATACAGCCTACATTGAGAGGATAATGTGTCACAAACACCGCAGTGTTCCTCCTGCATTGAGAGGATAATGTGTCACAAACACCGCAGTCTTCCTCCTGTATTGAGAGGATAATGTGTCACAAACACCGCAGTCTTCCTCCTGTATTGAGAGGATAATGTGTCACAAACACCGCAGTCTTCCTCCTGCATTGAGAGGATAATGTGTCACAAACACCGCAGTCTTCCTCCTGTATTGAGAGGATAATGTGTCACAAACACCGCAGTCTTCCTCCTGTATTGAGAGGATAATGTGTCACAAACACCGCAGTCTTCCTCCTGCATTGAGAGGATAATGTGTCACAAACACCGCAGTCTTCCTCCTGCATTGAGAGGATAATGTGTCACAAACACCGCAGTCTTCCTCCTGCATTGAGAGGATAATGTGTCACAAACACCACAGAGTCTTCCTCCTGCATTGAGAGGATAATGTGTCACAAACACCGCAGTCTTCCTCCTGCATTGAGAGGATAATGTGTCACAAACACCGCAGAGTCTTCCTCCTGCATTGAGAGGATAATGTGTCACAAACACCGCAGAGTCTTAGGGTAACTTAAGAGATTTTAAACTATAAATATGAAAGCACATCACTTGCACTGTAGTGGGTTAGAAATTATAAAAGAAAAAAAAAACGAAGTCAGACAAGTTTACACGCGATGATTTTTGTCAGATTTTTACTGTATTTTCATTATTTGACACATGGTCATCTCCTCTGTATTAAGAGAAACGTCCCCGTCTTTCCAAGGCCCATCAAACTTTCTTGGGAGCTGATTCTCTCAACAGTTATGTATTTTGTGAAAAAAGTTCGAATCACCGTCTCAGAAAAATTCTGAGATCTGCCAGATGATTGTATACTGAGGTGTAAAGATTAAAGCGATGTTGCGCTCCTCCCCCTTGCAACGCCTTAAAAAAATCCTTACGGTATATGCAACAAACTTTTTTGAATGAAAAATAAAAAATAAAACTTTTAAACTAGGGGATAGAGTCGCACCACAATAAACTAATAAAAAGTGAAGAAGAATGAGTATTTTGAAATAAAGTCTCTCTCACCTACGTCTAAATATAAAGACTCTCTCTCTCTCTCTCTCTCTCTCTCTCTCTCTCTCTTCCTCTCTCTATGTCTTTTTTGCCTTCTTTCAATCTTTTTAAGGATAACACGATGCAGCATTCACCTCTCTTCGCCCAACTTAAAAGCAGCACATAGCATGAAGAAACAATTCCATTTTATAAACAACATTTTTACATTGATGGCTACAGGATTAAAATAACAACTTTTTAAATTCAGCCAATGTCATGTACAACATGCATATGGGTGTAAGCACGAATTAGAGTAATATCAAACTCCCATGGGGAATATATTTATCAAAACACGGTAAGGTAAGGTAAATGAATGTAAAATATCATAAAGATCAAGCAGAAAAGGTATCGATAACATTATTATAAAATGTCACAAAGCTCGAGAAAGTTAGAATGTCAACAATATTGACCGAATACCTCTGAGTCCAGAGCGAAAGTAACAAGTAATGAATAGAAGAACATATAATGCTTATTACAGACCAAGTCACGATAGTCTCATTTACTTCCAAACTGCTGTATTTCTGTTTTCGACAATATATTGCTGCGATCGTTGAATCCAGTCTTTAGTTAACCCTTGAGTAAATGCTAACTCTAATGCGTTTTTTTCCTCTTTTGCAGAGTAGAATGAATCCTTTCTTTTTTCTTTAAATAATATCTTCTTCTTCCTGTCTTTATCTTGCATTTTTTGGAATCATCTTCTTCAAAACTGGCGCCATTTGGCTTTTAATTTGATTCTTATTTATCAGCCCTGACAAAATCTTAAATCGTTTGTCTTCATAGTGATAGACCTAGCTACAGATCTTGCAATTTCGCATTAGCGGCAAATTTATAGGCATAGAAGTCTTTTTGCGTAACTTTGTCACCAGTAAACAAGATTGATAAAGAAATTAGGGATAAAACGCTTCACTTGGATAGACTTTTTATTATTTTCCTCGTGACGTGTTCTCCTCCTTTCTATTGCTCTGTATTGGAACCTGAAAGTGAAGCGAGAAAGTTTAAGATCCACAAGTCGGCGCAAGATATGACGCACAATGAATGTCTCTCTGACTGTCTATCTGCCTGTCTATCTGCCTCTCTGACTGTCTATCTGCCTGTATGGGCGTCTGTCTGTCTGTCTGTCTGTCTATCTGCCTCTCTGACTGTCTATCTGCCTGTATGGGCGTCTGTCTGTCTGTCTGTCTGTCTATCTGCCTGTCTGGGCGTCTGTCTGTCTGTTTCTGTCTCTGTCTCTTCTTTCTTTCCAAATTGTGTGACACCGTTATCTCCCTTCTCAATCTTTACAGCCTTTTCAGCTTACCTCTTCAACAATGCGTTTTCTTTTAAAAAGAACTTGACGTACAAATTGTGTAATTTTCAACCGTACTGCATCGTGTCCGACTATCTTCCCCTTTCCCCAGTGGTTTTATGGGACAGGGACTATGAAGGATTGATGGTATTCATGCGATTAAAATAATGATGATGATAATGATCGTGATAATGACTGTGATGATGATTTTGCTATGTTTTTTTTTTTATTATGGAATGGCAGAACTTCCTTTCAAAATCACAGAGACAGACTAGAGTAGCTCAACCTATCTAATTGAAAATGGACTAGGTCTAAATTATAAAAGCTTGGGTGGTCAAAGTTTTATTAAAATTCAATACTGAATCTGATCTTCTTCTTGGTAGTACATTTACATTCTATTCGTCTTTGTATGAATACGGTCGTTTGAATGTGTCGTATAGACTAAAAAGAAAAGAAAGAAATAAAAAAATAACATATAGGGAAAAATGAATTGTTTCCAGCATGATGAATGAACTTATTATGATATGTAAAAATTCTTGCACTCGTGAAGCAAAGAAATTATCTCCGGACTTAAAACTTAAAATGGTTTAGTGTATACTTATACAAGGATTAATGTGGAATCGGATAGCTCAAAAAAAAAAACAAAAAAAAAAACAGATTTGTCTAAGGAGGACCTTGAAAAGAAACACGAAAGATAAACATATTAGAGTGTGTGGATCAAGCTGAAAGCTGCGCATATTGAAGCGGATGACAGTTTGAAACAAGCTGTAGAATATCACTTAAGTCAGCAGTTGGTTTATGTGTAAGTCTTATATCCGTAATACCTCAGTGTGAGGTAATAAAGGAATGGTCAGATATGGCATTCTCAATGTGTCCCCTTTCGGTTTACCTACATATTTCTTTTCAAAACATTGCTTTCTCCAATAGACAGTATAGGAACATGACCTCTGAATTGAGTATCGTCCTAATAAGGAAGTTAGTCCTAAAGCTTCAACTTCTTGAAGAAATTCAAAATGCTTCTTACTTTTTCTTTCCAAAGGACTGTCAAGCCTCCCACTTTTTTTTTTATCTTTTCCATATTGGCACGATATTCGCATTCACAAAGATCCAATTATCTCTACATATACTTTGGCAAGAAGCGACCATCCACAGAATCCAATCTTTATCAGAGTTCAAGGTAACTGTGAAAGTCTAGCTTTATCGATCCAGTAGCAGGGAACTCAACCTATCCGTGAAAAGCAAGCAAATTTCAGCATCCTTATACTTTGGTTTCAATATTTTCTACCGGCGAGTCTTTCACTTTATCTGACAGTGTGGACACGTCAACTGTAGCTGCTCGGCCATTAAGATGTGATGCCACTGAAGGGTAGGAATCGTAAGCCGAATCTTGAAGTGAGCAATTTACATTTTTGTTTAACTGTGAAGCAGGCTGGTTTTTATCCACAGCTTCTGGTGTTCCATGATTGGGTACTGTGAGAACTGTAGAAGATGAGTACATTTAAACAAGGCGTTTTATTTCAAGAAGTTTAAAAATACGTGTTACTCGCTTATTATGAATAGAATATAATCGATAGAGGTAACAGAAATACCAGTGGTAGTAGGAGCAACAGCAGCAGCTGCAGCGGCAATTATATAGTATCAGTAGAAATAGCAGTAGTAGTAGTAGTAGTAGTAGTAGTAGTAGTAGTAGTAGTAGTAGTAGTAGTAGTAGTAGTAGTAGTAGTAGTAGTAGTAGTAGTAGTAGTAGTAGTAGTAGTAGTAGTAGTAGTAGTAGTAGTAGTAGTAGTAGTAGTAGTAGTAGTAGTAGTAGTAGCCGTACTGTTAAAATTAGATATTAATGGAATATTGAATAGGAAGAAAAGTAGAGAGCTACAGTTTTAGGTAGCGCTCAGCAGTGTTGTGAATTGGCTCTTAGTAAAAATGACCAAAAATGCTTGCTTCTATTCGATTCAAACCATCTACTTAAAGATGCGTCGGCATTTATCGCATTGCCGCTTTACTTTTTGAGTTGCAAGGCTTACATCAATATGCTACTTCCTTTTCTAGAAGCAGAGATTTATGGGAAAGGTATTCATTAGGCCTCCCTGACTGGAAAATATAAGACGAACGATAACAACATGTATGCCAAATTACAATACGTTTTGAGGCATGCATATTTTTATCGTTAAATTAACTTAGATTTTTTTGTGTACATATGTTTTAACATATAATCGATAAGTAACGTGAGAGAAGCATTGAAATGACAGTTTTGAAAAGACAAAAAAACATGTGTGCCTAAAAGAAAAAAAAACAACAAAAAGCTATTGTATATTTGTGAAACCTACATGGATTCTTCGTGTGAGTGTAGGCAGGAGGTCCAGTACACGCCCTTTGCTGTGTAATGGCTCGGGTTTGTTGGCGCTGCGTCGGGGTGGCTGTGGCATCTGTGGATTTAGTAGTAGAATTTAGTAGTAAAATTGTTTGACCTCTTACCTCAAAATCCCGATGATAAGAAGACGAAGGAAAAAAACGGAAGAGAAAGAAAGATTTGGAATTCCTAGTTCTGATTCAATCTAAAAATGATGTAAAAGTTATTCCCCAAAAACTGCGTGGGTAAAGAAAAAGGGAAATATTAATAAAACTTCTACATCAGCCAATGAGTTGTTCATTTTTTTCTTTGAAACATTTCTTTCTAGAGACCTGGTTACCTCCTAGATCCAGAACTTTCACTATACAAGCTTCCGTCGGGTCATGCAAAAGTAAAGTGATCGATCTATGGAGCTTATAAGAATGGTTAGGTCTGAACAACCCTAACTTTTTAAATTCTTCCCTTATCAGTTAGGTGCAAGTAGATGGGCAGCTGCAAACCTACGAGTCAAGCTCTTGGTATTTTTTGTTTGTGGTTTTATGATGACGCATGACAGGGCCATTCTTTATGAATTGGGAATGTGCAGAGTAATGCCCCCTTCGCGTCTTAGTTGAGCAGAAACTTAGGTTTTAATAACCGCATAAAGATAGAAAAAGGCAATGAGCACAGGAAAAAAAAAAAAGCTTATCAATAACCGCCAGTGAGTCTCAAGTGAAAGATGCTCTTATGATAAATTATTTTCAATTTTGTCCCATTGATAGATCTCTATCTGCATTTGAATTTTATCCGACCGTACTTAAAAAGTGAATAAGAAATGAATATACTTGTTAAGTTACTTGTTTAGTATGGCAATTTGAAATGATACCTACTTAAGGACTCAAATGCAAAAAAAAAATAATTTTTTTTGAATAGTGCACACTGAATTATCAAACTATATTCTATAAATCACAAAAGAGCTTGAGCATTACTAAGCTATTAATAACACCTCTTAGCAACGGGAACACTCACTGATTTTGTGTTGATGCTGGTTTTGCTAAATGTTGTTTTAATGTCTTAAGCTGAATTGAAAGTTCGGTTTCATTTTTCACATTCCTTCAGATATATGATAAAACGTCAAATTTCTCTAAGAATAGTTAGATAATTTTGTAAAATACAGCACAGCTATAAATTTCAGCAAGGCAGTGCACCTTTTTAGCCTGAACCCATAGCCTTCTAATTAGCCTTTAGAAAGATCTTTAGGAAAGTAAAGAATTAGCGATTTCACATATATTACTGGGCTTATTGTCCTAACCTTCTTCTTACTTTGTAGCACAACCATCAAAGAATAGTTTAGGTACCCTTTAATTCCTTCCTTGTAGACATAGCTATTGCAGTTTTGAGTGCAGAACAATTTGACAACTGCACAAAAAAGCATCCATGATGACAAAACCAGACATAAATTTTGATCCCCCTCCCCCCCCCACCCCCCTTTTTTTTCCCAACCCTTGTCTAACCTGGATCTATACGGTTTGCTTTCTGCATCAGAATGCACTGGAATGCCTCAAGGAAGCCTCTCCTGTAGTTTTCGTTAAATCCTGCATACAGATAGGGATTGATGGCACTGCTGAAGTAGGCCAGGTATAAGGCGATGTACTTGATCGTAGACATGTAGGGTTTCTCCTGCAGACAAAGGAGAAGAGCATGATGTAAAACGAAGAATGTTTAAAAACAGGAAGATTGTTGGTGGCGCGTGGGGGTAGGAACCAAACCAAGTCATGAAGAGACATAATTGTACAAGTGAGAAATGAAGTTTGCTGACAAAAGGTGGTAGGTTAATGGGTTGAGTAATTTTCTGTTACTGAGGAGCTTTTATGGTTGGAAACTATCATCTTTGCATACTTAAAACAGTAATTATAACGAAGAGAATGAATAGCAATAACTTACAAGATCAGTGCTCTCAACACATCGCCACAATCATACAAGAGTATGCACAAGATGAAAAAGTTTTGGTTGAACGTTGAGGAATAATACAAAATTAAAATTATTAATAAAAGTCCGAAAGTCCGAAACAGAAAACAAAGGATTGAAGAAAAATTTTTGAAGGTCTTGGGAACACTGCACGAATACTATTATATAATCTAAAATATGACTAATGTTTTTTTTTTCTGTTTTATTTCATAAAAGCGACTCTTATATTGAAAAATCCATTTCAGAGTAAATTTTCAGATAATCAAAAAAGCCAGATATTCTTTTGATAAAGGAATAATGAATGACTCTTCCAAAGTGTAACAGGCATTGCACTTGTCAAAATATGAAATTGTATATAATACTTGCAGCTATGTCAATCTCAATATTTTTATAAATACATTTCATTCAGACCGAATTAAAACTGGTCGCTATAGTAAAGCACCTAGTTTATTGGATGATAACTATTGAACTATGCCGCTGCATTGGAGTTCTAGAAAAACTGCAAATTCCCAATTAATATTTTCAAGATCCTTCTAAATGCTTATTGCAAAACCGTGTACGACACGTTCAAAAAGTGCTTAGCGATGGCTGCCTTGAAAGAATTTATAGCAGCCCATTCTTTCGCCCATTTATGATAACGAGCCTTTAAAAGGATCTATAAATAGATTGAGACTTTCCAAAAATTGTATTCACTCTTATTCAGCTGAGCTTGATCTATTCTAGGGGTCTGCTAAAAAATCTCTGAAATCTTGACGGCGTAATATTTGGGATGAAAACAAACAAACCAAACTCAGTATATATATATATATATATATATATATATATATATATATATATATATATATACATACACACATTTATATAAATTATGTTCATACGTCTTGGTACGGTTGGTTTATAGCCAGATGAAGAAGCATTAATTGTTGAGGGGTCCAGAACACAATGAAGACACCGAGAACTATAGCCAGCATTTGCGTGATCTGAGTAGAAAAGAATAATTATTAAGATAAAGTGTAATGATAAGTCTACTATCTGACGCCGGACAGGGTTTTGTTAAACAGGTATAATTCATATGAGAATGAGGTTAAAAAATAGACATTTATCGAGTCATGAAGAGACATAATTGTACAAGTGAGAAATGAAGTTTGCTGACAAAAGGTGGTAGGTTAATGGGTCGAGTAATTTTCTGTTACTGAGGAGCTATTATGGTTGTAAACTATCATCTTTGCATACTTAAAACAGTAATTATAACGATAAGTCTACTATCTGACGCCGGACAGGGTTTTGTTAAACAGGTATAATTCATATGAGAATGAGGTTAAAAAATA
>JAWDGP010007844.1:117500-152500 GCA_033675545.1 Elysia crispata | reverse complement strand
AGAAGAAGAAGAAGAAGAAGAAGAAGAAGAAGAAGAAGAAGAAGAAGAAAAAGAAGAAGAAGAAGAAGAAGAAGAAGAAGAAGAAGAAGAAGAAGAACAACAACAACAACAACAACAACACCAACAACAACAAGACGAACATGAACAAAAACATGAACAACAATAATAATAATTACAGATATTATCATTGTAATAACAATAAATCCATCATCTTTTTTTAGCACTGACCAATGACAGACCAGGTGACAACGGGTGACCAATGACCTTTGAAGGGAAACCACACAACGTAGAATCGCTCAATTGCTATGACCATCAGCGTCAAAACACTGGCCGTCACAGATAATACTGACCATGCGAAAAGAAAAACAGAAAGAAGGAATAGGGTATTAAATAGATAAAATAAAAAAAAAATTATGCGTGAAGTTCCGTATCAATGAACAAATGAATAAGATGAGGGAAATCATGCAAGACCATGACCAATAGAGATTTACCATAAATCTTCACAGTAAATACTTTTAGATAACCTATTGATGTCTTTAGTACGTAATAACCAAGGTTAATTGTAGCTGGGGTGTATTTATTTCCTTTGGAAGTTTATTTGATTTCCATCAAAGCAGTAAGTAGATGCCTCCTGCAAATGCTACAAGTTCTCAGCATAGGTAGTAAGGACTTCTTGAACCTTTGCAAAAAGCTTATGACTATGAATAGATACTATTATATACAAAACAATCTTTTAGGAAATTACAAAATCTTTAAAAGATGAGAAAGTACCTAATACAAATTGGCCCCGCAATAGCAATCTAAAATCATTCAACAATGGTGGTTTCAGCCTTTAGCAAGGAAGTTAAAATACAAAAGTTACCACTGGCACAGCTCGCTAGCATTAGAATAATTTCATTCCTAAAAACTAATGTAAAAATAAGTATGTTTGGTGATGAAGCCTTTTTTTTTTTACGAAGCTTTAGATCAAAGAAACAAGTTGATTAATAAAATATCCATGTTCACCATTCATAGTTATTTTTTTTTTGAATTATAAAACTGATGTGATCACTTTCTTTGTTTAGCATCCATGAAGATTTAGAGCTATTCAATCTACCCAAGTGATCCTTTCTCTTTGAATTTGACCAGATTGAAAGACGATTAACCGATTTTCAACTAACCAAAAAATTAAGCACAGCCAAAGAAAATATTGCCATAGTGTGCAGAATAATCCAAAAAAAAAAAAAAAAGAAAACAAATGTTTCCTAATTAAGTTTGGGATCTCGTGAGATAAGTGGTGACATATTTAACTGTACACAACTACGTGTAAATACTAAACAAAAGTAGAAATATCCGCAACCGTGAAAATAAAGCATGATAGGACGAGTGGAATAATTTTTTTTACATAAAGATAGTATATACACATGCACTTCTAAAAGGTCAAGGGTGAGCGATTGGGTCTTTCAATGGGCAGCCACATTTGATAAACCAACGGCAATTAGATAGCCAAGTGTGTGTCTGTATAAAACTATTATGAGAGACACTCAACTTTAGTCTATTGATACGAAACTTCAGTCAAGAATATCTTTCGTCTGATAAATTCAAAGCACAGTTTCCTAAAAATGAAACTAGGAAATACGCTCTTGCTCCTTTTATTGTATTATATTTTCCAAATTATACTCTTACTCTGAGAGATGACCAATCGGGGTAATAAGACTGAAAGATAACGACTAAATAACAAACTGCTAGATTTGATAACTGCAAAAATATTGTGATGATTCATTACCTGAATAAATACTTTAGAGCCATCTGGCGTTTTAGGGACTTCTGCATATCAGTCTATATCGGAAATCAGCTAATTTTGTACTTTCTAAACCTCATCGTAAGCACTTATAGAATGATTTGCTGCAAATGAAAGGAGCATTGCCTTGCGCAAACTCATAGTGAGACATTTTAATCTATAATTATGATAATGAATGGTTAAAAGGATATAAAGTATAAGAAGATTTGGATTTTTGCAAATACAGCTGACAATTATTATTAAAAAAATATTTTTACGAAATGTTATCTAAGATAAGAACACTCACTTTGAAAGAACGTGTTGACCTTGCAGAAGAATCTCCCAAAAGGCCACTGAGACGTGACGGAGTTTCCAGCGTGCACCCACATACAGAAACAGGCCACCATCAGATCACTAATGGCGAGGTTTGCTATCAGCGTGTTGGTCGTGGTTCTCATCTTCCGATTCAAGACGATGATAAGAATGACGATGACGTTCCCAACAAGGTCCATTAAAATGGCGAGCACGTAGAAGGAGATCTTGAGCGCCACCTCCCATGTCGGATGTTGATGGCTAGGCGGAGCTGGCATGTATGGCAGATAATACACCTCCTCAAAAATAACTTTGGGCTCTCCCTCCACACAAGTCAACTCCGTTATGTTAGACATTTCGAACCGTTATTGCTTAAAAAGAGTAAACAATTGAGTCGATAAAAATAGCGTGCCTTTTGTGATTGTTAATAGAGTGAACTTTTAATCGTTCTTTCACACACGACGATGCTTCTGTACATAAACATTTGCCTAAAGCATATAAAAAAAACTTACAATGTGTTTTAACTTGCTTTTGAAAATATTAACAAGATTCACAATTTAAAAAGGGTAATGATAAGATTTCTTCCCAAAGAATTGTGTAAAACAATCCAATCCCAGCCGTGGAGTCACGTAAACACTTCCAAATCTTACTCACATCTACATAAATAATGCACTCGTGTTTTCTGGCTTAGCTTTTTCATTCAAAATAATATCCATACTCGAACCACACAAACTAAATCCTTTCGTGACACTGCGTCCTTAATTGTGTTACTGTTCGTTCAGAGCAGGCAAATAACACTTAGATCTATCAAGGAGATAAGCTTGCAATTCACTGCACGCAATACTAAGTTCTTTACTCGAGGTATAGCAAGGTCATTGCTCCTTGGCTACCTGAAAAGCGAAAAAGTAAAAAGAATAATTAAGGTTGCTTGCGTAAACGAAGAACACCTGCACAAAGAAAGCAATGGTTTATTGGAAACACACAGAAAAGGAAAGCTTAATGATCATCATTTCTCGACTCTCTGATCTTAATGCTTTTGTCATAAAGGTTTCGCAAATAGATTAACCAGTTTCTAAACACGTAAAATGATACGATAAAGAAAAGGAAAACCCTTCTAAAATACAATATTCTACCTGAGTGAGTAGACCTAGATACGACTGAAGGCCACTCCCTTTACTATCCCCTACTTTTACTTCAACCTTCCAGTGAATTTTCTTTTTCATATAAGTCCTTCCTCTTCTTCTACTCTTTTTCATTTTCTTCCTATTTTTAATCTCTTTTATTTTTTTTTTTGCTGCATCTTTTTTTTCTTTTAAACGAAATACATTTTTCAATTTCGGACCGTGTCAACTCGTTCAGGAGCCCTGCTCACATAATATATTTTATATATTCTCTGTGTCCGATTTGTACTCCCCTGTTTAGAATTTGCTACCTATAGCCGTAACTAGAGTGTTATTTTACCGTCGGGTTTCCATACCATATCCGCTTTTAAGGCACTATTCGCATTCTTAAGAAAAAAGAAAAAAAACCCCTTTAAAATGAAAAAAAAAACAAAAAACAAAAAAAAAAAAAGGGGAAAATGAGCTTTAATTGAAATCAGCTTTGACAACGAAGAAGATGACATTTCATTTCCTCGGGTCAAGGTTTTTTCGTTCTTATTTAACCCAAGAACGAGGTAACTTGTATTGATTGGGATCAAGCCAAGACGTTTCAGACAATACGATAACCCAATAGCAGCTAGTCCCCGATGTGTGGCATATTGATTATGTCCTCCTTGTTCATCCCTTCTGCCTAGACCCCTGTCGGCTGGAGCAGAAGGTGATAACGATATTTGGCGGCGTTCATTACAAGTGGGGATCCAGTTAAAAAAAAAGGCTTTTGTCTTGGCAACTTTGGCTGTGTGTCGCCAACAATGCTTTTTATTTTATCAAGCCTGTGTAAATCATGCATCATTATTTTTATCCTGTTTCTAGATTTTTTTAAATCTTTTTTTTTGGTTTGCTTGTCCTATAATCATGCCACTATCTTTTTCTCTGTCTTTTACAATACGTTTTTCCGTGAGCCTGAATTTCTCTCTCTCTCTCTCTCTCACACACATACACACACACAAACACACACAAATGCTCTCTGTTTCTCTCAGTCCCTGAATTTCCCTCTCCATAGTGGAAAAATATACCTTTCCGCTAGTTATTTCGCATTTCTGCGTGAGATTTCATAGTCAGAATACACACACATGTTTTTTTTTCTCAATTTCTGATCCTTTACTTTTCCTCTTTCTCTCTATGTATTCTTATTCACCTTTCCTCTAAGCTAGAGTCTTCCATTCTTTCCATCTTCGTGTATCTTTTTGCCTCGTCCAATTTACACTGTTCCATATCATCTTCTTACACTTTCCTTTTCTCACGATACAGCCCAGTCTTTTGAGCTCACATTTGCTAACCCCCCCCCCTCACTTGCCTCTCTCTCCCTTTGAGGTTGTGAGAGACTGGGGGCAATGAAGAATTTCCGTCCGTGTTCCTATTCTGTCCTTTTCTTTCCTAAATTTCCATGATTTTTTTTTGTTTAATCACAGAAAGCTTTGCGCTTCGCTTGCTTCTTGTTTCGAATTTCAGTTAAGTTAAACATAGGATCCCTTTTTCTATCGATTCGCCTTGCCGTAGAGAGGACGAACTAATTCACTCGTTTCTAACTTACTCTATTAAGGGCTTTGCGACTTCAAGTCTGATCCGAACTCCTCGATCTCTGTTAAACTCTCGACTTAAACATCACTTAACCACCGACCCCAGGCGGGCTTACTAAGCCCACTCATTCACAGTTACATAGTGAGGACTGGTATCTCAAGCTCAGACCTGACACAAACAGATTCATTTGCTGCTTCTTTTCTTCTTTTTATATTTCTTAGTTCTATGCGCGGTACCTCGTAAAGGCTCGATACCGACTACAGCTCGCAATAGTTTTAGAGGAAAGCGTTTCGTCTGTAATTTTTTTCCTCAACATACACGTATGTGAAATGCGTGCTCGATGAAAGAAAAAAGATGAAAATTGTGGGTTTCCAAGTCGTTATTAACTAGAGTTTTAATGAACTTATGTTGGTGTGCAAGGGCCTGTCAGCTGAGAAAAGGAGCATCTAAACGAGTGAGAGTATGAAACATAGTACTCACTCAAAAAAAAAAAATAATAAAGATTTAATTGTGATTTCATTTATCACACACAACACACACCCATTTGGGAATGCAAGTCGGTAAACGGTGCTACAGCAGATAATTATACGCACGGTTAAAAAATCTGGTCTGATTGAATCACAAATTTACCAAGTTTTTTTTTTTATCAAAACATTATAATACCGAATCTATCTGGATGAAAAACTGATAAATTTTTCTCTTGCGTGGAGTCTAGTTAGATCTAGATCAATGTATAAATTTTGCCTTTGCGTAAAATCTCTATGTGTCTATAACTGAGGTTAAGAAAATGAAGATGAAAATAATGCCCAGGGTTTTACTGTGGATCTGATCTGTCTAGAGCAAAGCAAGAAAATCCAAACAACAGAATAATGTCAAAAATATGAAATAAAACTTTGATATAAATGAAACAAAACAATAAACATGAAACAACCAAAGCCACACAAATGATTGACATGAAAACAAAGAGTTAAAATGCTCCAAGTTCTAAGCGAAAATACTCTATTAAATTAATTTATTAAAAAACCCTTGACTCGGTTGAGACTTGAACCTCTAACAATGGCCACCTCTTGTTGAAGTTGACACGCAGAGAATTAAGCGTGGATCGACAATAATAGATCAAATCACCGAGACACTGTGATTTACAGAGGTTGAGAGTGCTCTAGTCTTTATAAAATTAATGACACTTTAGAGATTACTTCCAATTCTCTTCTGAACTGCTGAATGTAACAGACTTTTTAAATAATGGTTCCTAACAACATAGACATGCCATTGTAAATATTCCATAGACTTAAGAACATTTTTCATTTATTACTGCATTTACTAGATTAAGTTAATGGTGCACATTTCAGGTAAATTTTCAAGCATTACGCTCACCTAAATAGGAGAAGACAATGCAATTAGATGTTAATTCTCTATACAAAGGAAAAGTTTTTAATCAATCAAAATTTTTAAAGGGTTTTCGTAATGGCTTCTTTCTTTTTTCGCTGTATTCAAAATAAATTATGATAGAGAAGTACATGATTTGTTTTTTCTTCTTTCCTTAAGCCATTTCTTTGCTGTTTTTTTTTGTTATTGTATCAGCCAGTAAAGTTTTAAAGGACTTTTTAATTTGTGAATTAGTCATTTTTATTTTTGTTTTTATTATTAACTTTTGCTTCGAATGGCTAGTATTTATCTTTAACTACTTTCAGGCTAAATCCTACTCTGATGTAAACTCGTCCAAATGAATTTTTTTTTAATTTCTCATTTGTTATCAACATTAATCATAACCTGATTATCTGTAAATATCGGCTACTATTTTACCCTAGATTGAAGTTAGATTTGCTGTGTACACATAAATTGCTCATTGGTTTATTCTTTCTCTCTTCACGCTTCTTTTTACTCATTTTCAAGATAATCATGAGGTTTAAACATTTGTTTTTTTTTTTTTTTACAAAAGCGACCCAACATTATTTTAGATACACTAGAGGGAGATCACGATATATAAATAAAAAGTAATAAATAAATAAAAGATTTTAGAGGAGAGTCTGATGAAAGCTCTTCCAAGATTTCTCGTTTTTCCTCGCATCATTTCAGATTAAAAAATCTATAAATAGCTTGCAATGATGGATACCAACTTCCCGATCTTTTGTTTTTTTTTTCGCTATAAAGTCCTGTAATTTTTATCATTTCAATTCGACAAAGTGTGATGCACATTTTGGCGTGGTAAACATTGTTGTCTGCCTAGGATCTGGTAACAATATACCCTTAAGCATCTAATTAGCTTCACTGCCCTCAGTAGAAAAATCATTTTCACTTAGATTTAGATCTAACTCTTCTTTATCTTTGCTCATCATACTTTTGTGTACTTTCTTAATCTATTCTCTTAAATGCCAACTTGTCGATCTTTTTACATGAATAAAACCATGTAGAGCATTTTTTAGCGTCAAAACTTATCATTGAGAGAAAGTGTCTTGCACACACAAGCGTTATGGGTATTGTTATCAGGTCAGGACCTGACGGTGAAGAATCTCTAGAAGTAGTTACATTACGCTAAGGTGAAAAAGCTTAAACAGCTAGATTTGGCCTGTCACTTTTTCATAGTTTTTCTTTGTGCGCGTCATAATTCCGTGTACTCTCTAGATTGATTGTTATATATCAATCAATGTCCAAAAAAAAATCTGTTTATCTGTCTGCCTATCCAAAACTCTCTCTTGCTATAATCATTTTTCTTCATTCATCTATCTGTCCTTCTCTCTCTCATCGTACGTTAGCCCATGAACTATATAACTACCAGACTCAACTAGAAGGCGCTAGCTCTTTTTTTCTATTTATTATTGTTTTGAGTAATAGTGGTAGTAGTGGTAGTAGTAGTAGTAGTAGTAGTAGTAGTAGTAGTAGTAGTAGTAGTAGTAGTAGTAGTAGTGGTACTAGTAGTGGTAGTAGTAGTAGTAGTAGTAGTAGTAGTAGTAGTAGTAGTAGTAGTAGTAGTAGTAGTAGTAGTAGTAGTAGTAGTAGTAGTAGTAGTAGTAGTAGTAGTGGTACTAGCAGTGGTAGTAGTAATAGTAGTAACAGTAGCAGCAGCAGCAGTAGTAGTAGAAGTAGTAGTAGTAGTAGTAGTAGTAGTAGTAGTAGTAGTAGTAGTAGTAGTAGTAGTGGTACTAGTAGTGGTAGTAGTAATAGTAGTAACAGCAGCAGCAGCAGCAGCAGCAGCAGCAGCAGCAGTAGTAGTAGTAGTAGTAGTAGTAGTAGTAGTAGTAGTAGTAGTAGTCGTAGTAATAATTACACCACCAGCAGCAGAATTAGTAGTAGTAGTAGCAGTAATAGAAGTAGTAGTAGTAGTAGAATTAGTAGTAGTTGTAGAAGTAGTAGTAGTTGTAGAAGTAGTAGTAATTATAGTAGTATTGTTGTAGTAGTGGTAGTAATAGTAGTACTAGTAGTAGTTGAAGAAGAAGGAGAAGAAGAAGGAGTTGAAGTAGCAGCAGCAGCAGAAGTAGTAGTAGTAGTAGTAGTAGTAGTAGTAGTAGTAGTAGTAGTAGTAGTAGTAGTAGTAGTAGTAGAATTAGTAATAGTAGTAGTAGTAGTTGTAGAAGTAGTAGTAAATATAGTAGTATTGTTGTAGTAGTGGTAGTAAAAGTAGTACTAATAGTAGTTGAAGAAGAAGGAGAAGAAGAAGGAGTTGTAGTAGCAGCAGCAGTAGTAGTAGTAGTAGTAGTAGTAGTAGTAGTAGTAGTAGTAGTAGTAGTAGTAGTAGTAGTAGTAGTAGTAGTAGTAGTAGTAGTAGTAGTAGCAGTAGTAGCAGTAGTAGCAGTAGTAGCAGTAGTAGCAGTAGTAGCAGTAGTAGTAGTAGTAGTAGTAGTAGTAGTAGTAGTAGTAGTAGTAGTAGTAGTAGTAGTAGTAGTAGCAGTAGTAGGAGTAGTAGTAATTGTGAATTTGTAATAGTACGAGGTAGTAATAGATGATGGCAGTAAGAAGAGGAATGCATGGCAACGGTAGCCGTACGAGCTGTAAAGTAACAACTGAAATACAAAATTCAGCTGAGCCTTGAATGTCGTCTATGACAACACATGAATTCAGCCTTCCTGTAGGAAATGCTTTTTAGTTAATCTAGTAAAACATATTTATAAGGTAGTGTTTTTACCCTATATTTTCAATTTTTTCCCTTACTTACTACTTTATAAAACAAAAGAAAAGTGATGTTATATTTGAACACGTTTACCTGATCTATTTCGTTTACCTGATCTGTTTGTTTTGAAATGAGAACGTCTATTTTACTCCTTAGAAAAATAAGCCAACGTTCAACTAAAATATATAGAACCTCGAGAGTCAAGATTTCTAGCTTAAATATAAAAAAATGGTGCAAATATTTTGATTTGAAAATCTGGATAAGTTCAAGATCACCTAGAAAATGAGAATGTCTAATAACAAAGAAATTATATTAATTTTCATAAACAGCGTGTATGGAAAAAAATCATTGGTATTTGACTTAATGAATGAAAAAGATGAAAAAGGATGTCAATAATGGTAACAGGATCAAGCTTTTAGGCAAAGCATAGGAAGGGTAAGAAGAGTTCCTGGTCTTGTCATTTTCAGTTCTCGCGGCTTCTCCCGGAAGACTATGTTATGGTCCTAGACGTCTTTACGAAATAATGTGATTTCTTTAATGTAGGAATTCAGTCTTTTCCTCCCGGAACGCCCTCTCTTTAAATTCAGATTTCTACCAGCCTCCCATAGCATTACTCGATACAGAAGCTTTTTTCTATGTGTAAAAGTAATAATAACAAAAACGAGTATCTAATGAGACATGATCAAATAGTCTTTAGAAAGTAAAGGAGGTCTCTCTCTCTCTCTCTCTCTCTCTCTCTCTCTCTCTCTCTCTCTCTCTCTCTCTCTTTCCTTGGTGTCCTCGTCTTTTTCGTTTCTTTTTAAATTTCCTTGACGCTCCAAGATCAAATTTACACCCACCTCATTTCTCCCATAACTTTATATGTAAATACTACCTCAAAGGAAACATTTTCTGAGACTTGAAGCCCCAGTCTTATATGAAAGATAAATAAAAACTTGCAACCGTAAATTCGATTATTTGCAAAAATACAACTTACAGCGTGACGTGTTTTGAATGAAGGGGTGAATTCTGAAATGTGCCTATTTTAATCAACTTTTCAATCATAAATATCTACAAGTAGCCCTAACCAATAAATTGAATAAGCTAAAAGTGCTGAGGCAAACAAATAACTCAACACTAAAATAAACATTGATCTAAAGATACCCAACGACGTTTGTTGATGTGGAGGAATGTCCACTTTGATAAGCCAAGTTGGGATTCCCTCTCCCATTCATTCTACGTTTCATCAACACGATCCCTCGCCTTTTAATTACAAATATAGCTTTGTTGTCCCAATCCCTACCATTGTATGACTCTCTGTGCCAATACCCAGATAAGTAATCTTCAGCTTAGCCTACATGATTTGTATAGGGTATATCTATGGGGGTAAATACTATGGAATAATTAAAATAAAATAGAACTGAAAGATGCATTAAAAAAAGATGTTATGAAATTAGAAACAGGAGAAAACTAGAGAGAGAGAGAGAGAGAGAGAGAGAGAGAGAGAGAGAGAGAGAGAGAGAGAGAGAGAGAGAGAGAGAGAGAGAGAGAGAGAGAGAGAGAGAGAGAGAGAGAGAGAGAGAAAGTTGGAGGATATACAGAATACGAAGTGGAGACATACAATCGAGGAAATGAGGAGTGAAAGTTTTTGGGAGGGCTAGAGAAAAAGAAATAAACATACATAAAGGATGTGAATAGATAGACAGGTATGTAGGTAGATGGATAAAATGATCTATCCAAGATAGATAAACAAAGAAAGAGGAATTAAGATATAAACAAAATACTGATAGATACAGAGATAAACATCCTTGAACAAATAGAAAAGATAATAAATCGACTGCTATGTATTATGTTAAACGTAAAACTTGATAAGATAGAACAATGTGATTTCAAGTCTTCTCTGTATTTAAAAAAAAAAAAAAAAGGCAGGACTGAAAAGATGAGACCAAAACTCAACCACACTATAATGGTCAAATCAGAGAAAAATAGTTTCTGGGGATATGAAAGCGGATGCTATAACCACACAGCCACCGGCGCTCCTGATAGATGGGTAGATAGATGGATATTGAGAAGAACAACAACACCTGATGAGTGTAACAAATGAAACTTCGAAGTCGTGGACCGAATAACTAGGTAGGACAATTTTTCTACATATATCACGCTCCTTATTTGTCGAGCACTGTTTTTATTATGTTCTTTGACACAGCCAATCGATCAGCAAGACAGACACACAGACACGCAGACGAGACAGAAGATAAATAGGCAGAAAAAAAACAGATAGCAAAAAAAAAAGCATGTTTTCGAACAGACAATGTAGATAAGAAGGAAAGAAAAAACAACAGCCAAAATCAACATCACAATGAGTCATTTCCTTGTTAAAGGTAGCCCGGGGCAACTACGAAAGCCATGGCTATCTCTGAACCTGATCAGACCAGCAAACCCATACTCTGCCCAACGTCCCTCTCTTTGTGAACTGGCCTCAGAAATCGGAGGGACGCAAGTCATTTTAAAGGACCACCAGTTGTACCGATTACCAGGGAGCAGCCAGTACACACAGTATGACTAAAGAGCGAGAGCACGAAGCTGGAACGAAAATAGGGAGCTAACGGCTTACTTTCTAGTGCAGGGGAAGAAAACAAACTACAAAAATGTTAAAATTATCAAGGCGAGTTTTCGAAGGTAACTGAAGATATACTTCATCTTGATAAGACATAAAAACTTAAGAAAACATAAAAAAATATTTATGAGTAATCAAACCATAATCGACTTTTTCTAATAGATTGGAAAGTTCCAGACATTCCAAAATCAACCTATAAAACAACCGTACCTAAAAAAAACCCTTCTAAAATTAATATTTTTTTAAATTAGCATGAGGATGGTTCATTCTATATCTCATCTTCTTCTTAAATCCACCTTTTTTCCAAATAATCAAGAAAGTTTACCACTAGGTCGAACATCAATTAATAAGGTTAGATGTTTTTGGAAGAATAAGAAGATGGTGTTTTCGAATTAGAAATACCTTTGATCACTATAAATTATTATATATCGTAAAGACAAATAAAAAAAAAACTTTTTAAAGTTCTACAAAGTTTGTAGTTTCATGGTTGCGTAGCCACAACGGAAAATCGGAGTTTTCTCAAATAAAAATCAACTAAACAAACGTGACGTGGGATGCCGTAAGTACGCACCCACGATGAAAGTAATCTAGCAGAAAGGCCTAGCACTTCCGCATTAGCATTTCACAATAAAGTCCAGCCTCGAAATCTGAATGTTTTCAACGGAAAAGTATTATATCAATAATCATGAATATTTTTGTAAGGTTTAAGATAATTAGAGAATTTTTTACGGTTATTTCTATTTTGCGACAAGATCCGGTATCTAGATTTTTAGTTCTAATTAACTGAGTATTAGGCACAGCTTATCACCGTCATCATAGCGAAGCGTCTAGTTACCGAAAGGACTAATGTGCAGAGAATGAGACAGAAAAATAATATTGGCCAAAGGAAAGAAGTTGGTTCAATCAAATGACGGATTGATTTCTAGAGCGTGAGGAACTTACACTAGAACATAAATTTTCGATTTCAAGCTTTTTCGAAAAAAAAAATTTTTTTTTATTTGTGAATCTTAGAGCGGAAAAGGAAAAAAGATAAACTAGCTATTTATTTGAAAAGAGATTAATACATCAAAATTCATATACAACTTTTGCCACAAAGGAGAAAAGGTTTGAAATAATAATAAAAAATTCAAACCTTCAGCTAATTCGTAAGATTTTGATGCAAACCCGTCATAAAAATAAAATAGACATATGGAGTTTTGTCGCACTTTAAAACATTTTGGAGAAAGCAATACAAACACCATTTTTGATGAAAGATTTCACGGCTAGCTTTGCATATTAAATAAATATCCATTACAGAATCTCTACTTACAAGGCTGATTGGAAGTTAACAGTGCTCTTATTCGCCACAGACAAATTTCTATTTCATTTGTCACTCAAACCTACCTAGAAAACAGTGAGAAAGAATAAGAAAAAAGTTATTCCAACAGGCTTTTTTTTTTCTAAATTGTCACGTAAGTTTGCCGATCGTGCACAATTTTTTCGTCACATACACGTACACATTTATCCCAAATCGGAATAATGAAAGCAATCGTCGCCATGCGACTAGTGTGATGTGGCTAGTGAGTTTCGAATTTTATACTAGTGCTGTTAGATGGCCAGCTCAAAGTGAGCCAGATCCAGAATCCGATGAAAGTTATCACCGACCGACAGACATGCTGACCTATCTATTTTGATCGAGACTCTAGAATAACCAAGACAAATCCAAATATCCTTTCTTTTATCTTTATACGAGTCCAGAATGGAAAGTTTACATTTCATGAATAAAAGCATATCTTCTCATTCTCTGGATTGAGGTGAGAGGTTCGGTAGGACTGTAGTTAAAATGAGACAATAATTTTTTTTTCATATGAGTTAGTTTATACTTTTCCATTACTTTATTTCGTCGTCTGGTAACACTATTGGTTTAGCAATCAGGATCTCTTCAATTCGTCTTTACCTTGGCTGTCCTCAGGCCTTTCTACTTTTTTTTTATTCCCAGTTTCCCCCTCCCCTTTCTCTCTCTCTCTCTCTCTCTCTCTCTCTCTCTCTCTCTCTACCTAACTCGTTGACTTCTTTCGCTCCCTTATCTCTTGGTCATCTCTCTCTCTCCCTCGCTCTCTCTTTCTCTCTCTCATTCGTCTTGGTCCTCTTCTGTAATCATCTTTTCCTGGTCTTCTCGTTTGTCTTTTTCTCAGCCCAGAGTTAATCATTTTCCTACATTTTCCTCGGCTGTAAAGTTTTCTAAGATTGTGAATATCGCCCACAAAAAAAAGAAAGAAAGAAAAGTACACAACGCGAGGTACAATTACACAAAAATGAATTAAACAAGAACAACAAGAACAACCAGAACACCAACAAACCAAAAACAGCAACAAGCCCGAGACAGTCAACAAAGATTTAAAATATACACCGATGTGTAATTTGTCAAAACAAACATTAAATTAGAATGTTTTGGTCGCAATTTTTTTTGTCAATCTTGTGAGGTTAATCGAGAAATCTCGAATGCTCTCCAAAGACCACCTTTTCATTAGTTTCGCCCAGAGATTACTATGTTTATTTAAGAAATTTAATTATTCTCCCCCCCCCCTCCAACCATTACTTTATTATTATGTTTGAACTTTTCGCGCGCTTATTTCAAGCCAAACTTATAATTGCGTAATAGTCTATGGGGCAAACAGCACGCTCTCTCACAGCCGTTTTAAAAACCAAATAAAAACAACCAAAGATGTATGATTTTCTCTAAAAACAAAATAATGCTCTTAAAATAGAAAAGGAAAATTTCAAATGCAAGTTTTGGTTTACACCCCAATTTCCTTTTGTATTTAGAAGATGATCTTTGAATTGGAGAAATTATGAAAGAATAGATTACTTTGCATTTTCAAGGGTTAAAAAGTTCAAGTAAGATTGAATAAAAATCTATAACAATTTTGATGTAAAAAAAAATGGCTAGTCTTAATGATGGATTGTCAAACTATAGATAGAAGTTAGTGTCCTGTATCCTTGCTCTAGATCTAAAAATGAGTTGGGATATGTAGATGAAAACAGGAATTTAGATTAGCTTCTAATTCAATTAGATTCTAAGAGTGGGTTTACCTTTTACTAAAAATTAAGAAAAGAGCTCTAGGACTGTTCACAAGTATGCTACTTAGAGATAAATATCTAGATTTATTATTGTTTTTGTTTGAACTAAAATTATACGAGAAGGAAAAAAAATAAGACTAGTGATAAAATCTATAGGCTAATTTAGAGAGTAATTAGATCTAGATCAAGGTCTGTATAAGCAAAATTCTGAAGAGCAGGGCTTTTGTAATAGCTGAGTATGTGACCTACCACAAAAGTATCTAAGTGACCAAGATGTTGGTTGATTTTGAAGTTTAAACAATACGGCCTTTATCACTCAATGCAGTAAATACAACATAGATCAAGATTACCCATGCCTCTTTGGCATTTTGGCTAAAATCCTTTGCACCTATGTAAATTCTAGTCAGAGTTCTACCACAAAAAGTTGCGTGATTTAAAGCTAGATATTTGCGCCTGAAACGCATGAAGCTGAACAAGATGATTGTGATTTCTTTGTTTTTATTGGTACGATAATTATTTGTATTGCACAATAGTAGACGGGCATAAAGCTGACGATAAGATTATGAAAAAAAAAAATTAATCTTCGTTACCTCAAAGACTGTGAAACGATAGCGCTAATAAACATGGTTTTGTGGGGTGCGTTGCTATATGCAGCTTTCAAAACCATTCCACAAAATAATCTGACGCAACAAGCAGCAAAAATACTGCTTCGTTGAAAGTATCGGAGCAAAAGGCCACAAGATTCAAGATTTTTCAAATTCTGCCGCAATCTGCTTAGGATATTCTATTGAATAAAGCTCAAGTCTTTAATTGAAAAAAAATATTGGCCCTTTCGAGCCATGGAGCAAATAAACATGAATCGGCAGCCTCTGCATCTCATTACTGGATAATCTATGCCAGTGAGGGCAAGACACGGATTGGAGGGTACAAAAAATTATCATGAGCAATAAATTTTAGACAATTTCTTAACGTGCTTTATTTGAGTGACTGAGATCATTTCGACCGAAAATTTAAGTCAGTGAATTATAAAGCTAAAGTAGTTACAGAGAGGTTTTGAAGATTTAGAGAGATTTTGAGAGTGAAAGAAAGAGGGATAGAGATAGAGATAGAGATAGATAGATAAATAGATAGATAGATAGATAGATAGATAGATAGATAGATAGATAGAGAGAGAGAGAGAGAGAGAGAGAGAGAGAGAGAGAGAGAGAGAGAGAGAGAGAGAGAAAGAGAGAGAGAGAAGTAATTCCTTAAGAATTGACAAACAAATCCTGTGATTTTCTCTAGATTAAGTCACAGCGAGGGATCTGTATCTCTTATACACTCACCCAGATATTCTCGCTACAGGTGCAGGCAGAAACAAATTTGAAGGCCTGACCGTTGCCTGGGAGAAGTCAGGAAATCGGATTAGCGATTTGTATGAACACTTCAATCTAAATCGCAAAAAGTTTGACTTCCTAAGAGTCTCGCTTTGAGTCATATATAGAGGCACTAGCTATCAATCTGCTCTTTCCCGAATTTTGTTGCGTTCGTGTTGGTGATAAATGAAAACCAATATTATCCAGTCGATTAAGATGTAGACTTAATTTGATGATAGAATATGTTTTTTTTTTCACGTCTCGCCCTCTTTATAGAGAGTAATATTGAAATCTAGCAGCTGGTAAAACTATTTACTTAAAGGAGATTTTTTTTTTTTGGTAAATCGGAGTGTTAATTTCTTACGTCTATTACAACGTTTTATTCAAATTTGTGATCGACTTCTTTGAATACAAAACTTATGCTATACCTTTGAAAAAAATAGGATGATTAAAAAAGTTTTCATCGGAAGGAAATTCAGCTTTAAAAAAAATTGAAGACTGTTTATCTCCCACCTATAATCCACAACCACTGCTTCAGTTTCCCAACATTTACCGATAAGAAACATTACTGCCTTTTGAGACCGAACTTGAGTATTCTGATTTATCAATACAAACATAACCAAATAGACAGGAAACAGAATTTTTTATAAAACTACCAAACCTAGTCTTGTATGGAGAACAACAAACCTGAAAATTTTATTTATACGTGACTACAATAAAAAAAATTGCACCAGTAAATGGGTAGGAAAATTAATTTAAGTTTAATCTGAATTATTTTCTTCTAAAGGAAAAAGGTAAAACAGACCTTTGTTGAGATCTCAAACTTCAAGTGTGTACACCAGCGCCAAGCGCCCCCATCCCACCCCTCTTTTCTTCTCCACCCCTCCTTTGACTGACAGGATTTATGAGATCTAGACCAAAGTCATCACATCTCCCGTCCATTGCTTGTCGCAAGCTTATTGCTTATTACCCGAGGAGCGAACAACTGCCCAGATCTGTAGGTGGCGATCCATTTCACTGACGGGTAACAACTAATATAACTTACTCAAATGTGCTTATCCAAGACAATAAATTGCTAGCGAGGTCAAACAAATAAAAAGAATTCGGACGGTCCGTCGAGTTAAGTCTCACTTCACTTGTTACCTTGCTTCGCAGATCGTAGGTAATGTTCCATAACACTCAGACGGGGAAGAGAAACTTTCACGTAAACACACATGTTAAACACACTCTCACAGAATTACATGTATAATTTTTTCTTTTTTCTTTTTCCTTTTTAAAGATTTCTTTTATGTTTTAGTTTTCTTAATATTTTGTTATTGTATAACCATTTTGATCTGCCTCCATGTAGCATCTAGGAGTGGGTGAAGCAGTTAACCAGCAAAACTATATGCCATTGCACTAGAATGCAATTCACTGTAAAAACAAAGCAAATAATCTAGTTGGTAAGTGGGAGCAGAAAGAGAAATAATGCTGTATTTCTGTAAAATACTCATATTCAAAGCACATGTGGGAGAGAAAAGAGAGGATAAGAAAGATAGAGAGAGAAATAGAGTGGGAGAGAGAAAGAACGGTTGAGAGATACAGTGAACAGAGAGAGAGAGAGAGAGAGAGAGAGAGAGAGAGAGAGAGAGAGAGAGAGAGAGAGAGAGAGAGAGAGAGAGAGAGAGAGAGAGAGAGAGAGAATAAGAATAAGAATGATTATTAACCAGTCTCTTGTAAGCAATTTAGTGAAATACACAAATAGTAATATGAAGTTACAGATGATTTTTTTTAAAGTCAAGGCTAACTTCCACCTCTTGCATAACTGGTCGAACCATAATAAAGCATATTGAAAGTAAAAGAATATCTGTGGGTCCAATGCACGAATCAGATATTTAGATATTTAGGTAGGTGCTTCTTGCAGCACAAACGTTCATCTAGATATTTAGGTAGGTGCTTCTTGCAGCACAAACGTTCATCTAGATATTTAGGTAGGTGCTTCTTGCAGCACAAACGTTCATCTAGATATTTAGGTAGGTGCTTCTTGCAGCACAAACGTTCATCTAGATATTTAGGTAGGTGCTTCTTGCAGCACAAACGTTCATCTAGATATTTAGGTAGGTGCTCCTTGCAGCACAAATGTTCATCTAGAAATTTAGGTAGGTGCTTCTTGTAGCACAAATGTTCATCTAGATATTTATTTAGGTGCTTTCGTTATCTTAAGTTTTAAAATGTCGAAGTAACTTGGCTATCACCTGGATCTACGGACATCTCACAAGTTTTGGGAACTTCACACTGTTTGCCTTGCATTCTCTTTTGATTTTAATCTCCGGGTCTGCTCCTGATGTCAGTAACAATTTGTTAACTTGAAGACAGCCAGTGACCAAAACATATTTAAAAAAAAAACCGCTCTCATTGGCAAAGATTACATGGAAATTCAAAGAAATGACCGTTTGATAAGCTTATAAAGAGATTTTAGGCACAGGAGAAAGGAACAGTAATATTAAAAGATAAAATGAAATAAAATAAACAACATTTTGAAATTATAAAAATGAATAAATGGATTTAAAAGTTGACACGACCTTTTTCCTTTTGTCCACTTTACTCAAATTTTTAAAATTTTGAGTGCGGACTTTAAAAATAATGACTACAATCAAAGTGAATGTGGACAGGAGTTAAGTAAAACGTGCAGATTGCTGGTTTGCTGTGATCGTTACCGAGTCGGTTATGGGCAAACTCCAAAGTTAAAAATTGTTCGATCAATGAGAAGGAAAAATTAAGAAATCTACGTTACAGCAAAACCTTAAATTAATTTTTCGTTTATTAATGTTTTTCTTTCTGCTCCGGAAATGAACCTAAACTAACGTCCGACAATCGTGAGCTAATCGGCATGGTCTACAGTGTATTGCATAGTTACATATCGATATACTAATGAAAAATGATGGTACTTAAAATGCTCTGACAACTGCTTAGGCTTGCAATTTTTTTAATATTTAATATCTTATGGGGTCAAAAATTAACATTTTGACTGGAAATGCAACCTGGCACTTGCGATCCAGGAACAGATTACCGCTAGGAAAAGAGTACGTGAAACGAAAACTTAGGGCAGTAACAAAGAAATTGAAATGATAATGTATCTTTTTATGTGCTGATATATAATAATTTATATACATATTGATAAGAACTGTATACTTTTAACATTGGTATTGACCAAAAATGTATGGAAGAACGAAAGCTAGATGCAAAATCCATTGCAACAGAAGAAATATGGATGTGGATAGTTTTAGCAACATCTTATTTACTATCTTTGAAAGTAAAGTTAAAAAGAGCAATGATCCATTGAAGTATTTCGCAAGGTGAAATATTAAAATTAAAGCAAACAAAATAACTTCGCAAGCGAAACTAGACATACTTCTTTCATCTAGACCTCACTTCTAACCAGAAAAATTCGATTCGATTTCTTCATCCCTCTTGAACCTGTAATTATCAGATAAATTTAATCATAAAATGAACCTCGCCAGATAAGCTTCTTTTAATACTTGGTAGTTGTCGGTTTGAGATTTAAGTTTTGTATCTCAATGCAGCGTGGGTCAATCTATGCGACCTTTGCTTGGGCAATCTCATATTAAAATAGACATGTTTACGCAGACAGCGTAAAGGCAACATCCTTAAAAGGGCAATTTTAATTAAAAATATTATTTAGTGGAGTAAAATTCTAAGTAAACAGCGGGGAAGACAGAGGTAGGGGGAGATAGGATGATGAAGGGGAATGCAGATATACCAGCAGTAAAAGAAGAAAACGGATGATGAAGAAAGAAGAAGAGAAAAGATACGATGAATAATAAGGGGGAAACGAAATGCAGAGAGAGATAGAGGGAGAGAGAAAAAAAAAAGAGAGAGAGAGAGAGAGAGAGAGAGAGAGAGAGAGAGAGAGAGAGCGAGAGAGCGAGAGAGAGAGAAAGAGAGAGTGAGAGTAAAATATCTAGTAAATCCTGAACGGTGAGAAAATATAGTGATGAAAGAGAATTAAAAAAGAGGCTTAATTACTTAAAAACTATATCTTCAAATTTCATATTATCAATAATTCTTTTGAAAAATTAGAGTGTATAGTTATTTTATTCACATTTAATTTGAAGAAAAAAATGTCAAACTCAGGTGGCATGTATTGTGCTTTTAAGCGGCTAACATCATGCAGAGTCACAAAGTTCATATGTTTGTCCTTGTATTTGTCTTATTGGACCTGTTGAAGAGCTTTCGCTTTTTGCATCCCGAATAATTTCTCCTAGATGCAGACAACGTGAAGGCAGAATGGAATTTCAAAGGGTCTGTATTTAAACATGTCATGAACTGATGCAAAGTCATTTTTTGCTCCTTTTTTGTGTGAGAAAACTATAATTGGCGAAAAATATTCTGATGAAAGTGCATTTTCTACATCAACACAGTTTATTCTCTCTCCGGAAATGTATTCCTCAATTCACATCCAAGAAGGAACGTGTGAGTTTTAGGGAGAATTATGATCTTAGCTGAACACTATTATAGATGTCTCTCATAAAATAAAATAAAATAAAACGAAATAAAAGAATCACTTTTTAAACTCAAGTAATGTTGTTTTATTTCATAGACAAAAGTTGTAAACTCACAGCTCATTGATACATCTCTCTCTCTCTCTCTCTCTCTCTCTCTCTCTCTCTCTCTCTCTCTCTCTCTCTCTCTCTCTCTCTCTCTCTCTCGCCACACCTAACGCTAACTTATATTACTATCGCCGGATGTAGATATTCTTTCTCATTTTGATCATAATGTTGATTCAACACAGTACATCTATACACTAAAAATGTATCACATATCTCAAGGCGAATTCTTTAGGTCAATAAGAATTCAATTTAAATATTATAATTTTTTAAAATTAAATTTTATTTATTTATTTACTTTTTTAATTTATTAATTTTCCTTTATGGTTTTTGAGGCGATGAAGGTTGGGGGGGGGTTAGTATAGAAGCAAAAAGTGGCCGAGAGTTTTCGGTACCGGTTATCGAGTGAAAAACTAAAACACTGAGCTTGGTGAAAGCAAAGCCGCATTCATCGTTGTTCGTCCTCAAAAAGATCGTTTTGCAGCAATTATCAGCTAAGTATTTTTCTGACCTGCGTCAGACAAAATGGACGAACTGTAAGAAAGTACTAAATAAAATAAAATTAATAAATCTTTTGAGCTCATCAATTCGCTAGTGCCCTGCTAGCAATTATCTTGTTGAGCAAATTTCAGTACAACCGTTAAAAAGTTTAATAAACAGTAACTGAAAAGGGCTAACATAGTAAAGGCTTTTGTTGATACAGATTCATTGCAATTTGTCTTGTTTATAAAATGATCATTTTTGGCTCACGGGCGCTTGTGTCCACCGAGCATACTAAAAACTCCACAGGAGTAATTCTTCCAATATCTCAGATTTGAAACACATGCTGGCGGTTAAAACTGTTTATGTAGCTCTCAGGTATACTCAACAGCCTAACCTCCCCCTCCCCTCCTGCCAAGCAAAGGAAGCGAAAGAAAAAAAGTATAAAACAAAATATGAACAAACAACTTTCATGCTTTGTTTACCGAGAAAAAAAATTCTTGGAAGCTGAAACTCTGTAAATCTTTAGATTTAGTGGGTATACAGCTGTTGTTTTTTCAAAATATTTAATCTGCTGGCGAAACATTTGAAGCATAGGGCGCCCTTTGTTTAGCAAACGTGTCTCGTCCCAAAAACTTTGAATGGTTTAAGCTGTTCAACTTCCCCTTGAGCTGATAACTTCTTGTTATTATTTTTGTTGTTATTATTATTATTATTATCATTATTATTATTATTATTATTATTATTATTATTATTATTATTATTATTATTATTATTATTATTATTATTACTATTATTATCATTATTTTATTTTCGTTTTTTTTATACCGCGTACTTAAATGAAAGTCGTGCAACGGATCAAAGAGTTGAACAGATTTGAAAATGCCATACAAGTCGTGATCAACTGGACATGAAAATTTCTTTCTTAGCTTAACAAAAATTTACATTTTAGTTCGAAAGTGGTTTAAATATATTCCTCTTCACCTTCAGCCGAGCATTTCTAGTTGACATTATTTTTCTTATCATAACCCCGCAGGGATGTATTTAAATGAAAGTCAGGCGACGGATCAGGGATTTTAAAAGATTTGGAGATGCCTTGCAAGATATTAATCAAGTGGCAAGCAAAGAGACATAAAAATTATTCAAGTCTTGTATTGCAACGGGCACCGTCTCAAGACCTGTGGCAATAAGAGTAAATGTAGACGTTCCATCAGCTCGTTGGATGATGTTAGGTATAAAAGACACATCTTCTCGCTCTACTCCGTGGTTTTGCTCTACCTCCATTCTATTGAGTGACCCAAGTCTTAACGCTTGTCTCCAATTACTTGAGATATATCTGAAAATTAATATAATAGACTAATGGGCCACACGATTGAGAGCTCTCAAAAACCTGGAAGTGGATGGACATTGATTCTTTTTGTAAACGTGTGTTTCAAGTACAATAATGGAAGTTCTCAGATACTGCGGCCGATCAAAACCTTAATATCAGGGAAAACCGTAAATTCTTTCACTTTGAACACAAAAACTAAACCATTACGAGGTGGGATTCTAGACCGATGAGACTCAAAACACCTGTCTCATACCCCAGCGAGATAGAAATCTATATAACCGTTATGTATAATGGTGGGACTCGCATAGATCAAGCTATCATCTGGATCGTTCATAAAACCATATTTAATGTTTATCGCCCATCCTAGACAAGTTTTGAGGAAAGAGTCTCAGGCTGGATCTTTTCCCCTGGCCAAACTAGCTTTCAAATGTGTCACAATTCACAGGAACATTATTTTAATCAACTCGACGATACAAAATTAAAAAAAGACATTATAATTAATGTCAAGTTTGAAATTTAACGAAACTGCAGGTTTCTTCAAGAATGATTTATCTGATTTTTTCAAGTGCTGCCTTTATTTACAAAAGGCACAGAATATCAGATTTTTCAAGGTGACAGTCTCGCCATGTTTAGAAGTTATTTCTTTGGTATTCCAAACTTTGGCATTTTCTGTTATAGACTGAGCAGTCGTCTCAATAATTATTTAAATGGCCATTATGCGGCTTACATGTTACTCTATTAAAAGCGGTTTCGGTCATATTCTGTCGTATTAAGGCTGTATCCAAAACAAAATATAAATTATAGCCATGAGGAATCTACCTGTTTTAAGTCTGTCAATATCTCTAACAAAGCGTACTTTTTTTTTTTCAGTTTTTAAAGTCCAACCATAAAACTTAAGCCTTATTGGCAAATGGACTCGCAATTTTATAAAGAGAGTAACGGCTCACTAAATCATGCTATTTTATGTTCAAGCTCTGTCTGGGAGGTTTTTAAGGGGGTGGGGGCATTCAATACTGCACTACTACTTTATTCAAGGGGTGAGCGGTAGTCAAGTCGGTAGGGTGCTTGACTAACAATCCAGAGATCACGAGTTCGAATGACAGTCGGGGGCCGAAAAAGTTTTTCAGCTCCCCTGTGTCCTCTAAACAGGTAGCTAGGTCTTTTTAGACTCGGCGAAAGTAAAGACGAGCAATGGCAAACTACCTCACAATGTCGTATGTCAAGAAAAATCAGGACCCTACCCTTGGTCGAGCTCGGGACTCACTTTACTTTACTTTATTCGAGTATGTTGTTTTAGATAATTTCTATGAGAAAATGTTTTTATAGTTAAATTCCTGAAGCGAGTACAGGGTTATTCTGTTATAAAGAGCTACTCTATCTTGATAAGTCATATGACGTATTCGTAAAGTCCAGTCGCAAGCGTTTTACATTGAATTTGAGCAGTCTGTATAAACCAATAGAAAAATGCGATTAAATTTACTCACTTAAGGCACTATTGCTATATATAATTATCCATAAACAAATTCTTAAAGCAGAGCTCATAGCTTCCAATGAGATAACTCCTTATGAAGACGCATTCTAAATTCCTAATTGTCTTGGCATCCGTGCTTGCGATGTACAATAACTCTTTATAGAGCGATTTTAACATTAATGCTTTTCTATCTTCGTACAAGTGGGAAGAAACAAAACAACAGGAATACTGATTAAGGTCTAATAGATAATATTTTATTCTTGGTTGAATAACATTCAACAAAATCCAATCAAATTTTCTTAGTGTTATGCAAGTTGAAGAAAACGCAGTTATCAAATCACCTAGATCCAATGAAAAGCACAAAATTTAATAGTAGAGAAAGAAGTTAGAGATCTTATTTAAAATAAAAACTGAAAAAAAATCCTTGGCTGACTCTCGAGAAGTGGCATGAAAATCCAAAAGTAGATAACTAAATACCACAAGCCGCATCGTTTAAGTATATCATTTGTTTAAGCTTCATTTTAATAATATTTTTTTGTCCTTTTTCTGTTTTCTCACTTTACCACTTGGATAGTTCATCATTGATAAATTGATGTCATCGGGAATCTAAAATCAAGATCTATATATCCGAAGATCAAACTCAACCATTTGGAAAAAGACAAGAAAAAAGAAAGAATAAAAAAAGAAACGAGGACGGAAAAGAATTTCTTGAAGTGAATATTAGCTTATCAGACTTCAACACAAATAGAGGGTTTATGTACCCACCTACATACATACATATACACCCTCTCACAATATTCTCTATATCAGTTGCATTTTCCTGCTTTACGTAACAGCTGCGACAGAAAAATTGGTAATCTCCTTGTCTTGCTGCAGGGTGCAAAAAATTGAAAAGAAAAAAAGGAACAAAATGTTTTTAAGATCCAACCTTTAAGACTCATCGAGAAAGCTTCCTCTTTAAGATATCAAAATCCTTTCCTTTCTTTCTTCTTTTCAAGGGATTTTGGGTAATAAATTATGGATACCTAGTACTTTGAACTCCACCGAATGTAAGTGATGCTTGAGAATAGAACAGGCAAAACGCTCAGAAATGAACAGCTCATCTTTCACGAGTTTTTTTTTTCATGTTTGTTTGATATAGTCCAGCTATAACATGATGATCTCAGAACATTTTGCATTTCAAACTGAAGGTCCTGTCAAGCAGGGTGGATCAGAAAAGATGAGGCCCAAAACTCATCTCCCGACATTGTGGGATTCGAATACACAAAAAAAGTGCCGGCGCATATCAGGCCGCACGCTCTAACACCACAACCACCGGCACTCCAGCCCTCACGAATGAGAAAGCCCCAATTGTTAGGAACGGTATAACGACTCAGTCGGAGCTTCCAAATTAATAAACCCTCCCCAATTCTACTCCCACTTTGTGAAAAAAAATTAAAGGAGCAGGCTGCTGTAACGCTTTGGGTATGTTTACAGGAAGCAATTTGCAGCTTGTAACTGCACTCAACAAAATGCTCTAACGTCACTAGTGCCAGTTTTTGTTGCAACGCTAATTGCTGCATGCGACGTCAGAGCATTTTGTGAATGATGTTGGTAGCATACCTTTATGCAACAGTTTGCTGGCGTTTCAGTTGATACAGTTCAATGAGATTGCCTCGGTTTGTTCTCATCTCATTCTTAATCTTTATTACTGACTCCTTATCAAAGAATCGTTATTTCAAATGACAGCTTGAAACTTCAAAAAGTTCAATCATCCATGAATTGGAAAGGTTTAAAAGAACCTTGCATGCGTAACTAATGTGGGTCACTGCATTTTGCAAAAGATAAGCAGTGAATCAAAATATTTAAAAAATATCAATAAGCGCATCTTGTTTATGGATGTGTAAAATTTACGGCTGTCTTTTTCGTTCTTGTTCACACAGTGAATGCTTTTGCTAAAGGTGTGGAATTTTTGTTTGCCCGTATGTGTGTGCGTGTTAGGCAGGGGCGATCTTTGAGAGAAAAAAATCTTCCAAAAAAAATGAAAGAAATGGATTAATAAATAGATATATTTATCATTATAAACTATATATTCGTTTAAACAAAAAATATGAAATAAACTGTGCATGTAGTTATCTGTCGGCATTAAAACTAAAGCATTTGGTTTTCTGTAAGTTTTTTTTTACCAACGAAACCTTGTCATAGAACATGTGTAGAACAAAAAAAAAGTTCTCTGTATTTGGACACTTGATGAGCTGAACTATCTGAATTACATATTTATTATTTTATGGAGAACAAAATTAACAATTTTGTAAAATAAGTCCGTGACTTATGCAATAGAGTTTTAGTACAGCATAAAACTCTGGATCAATTTTAAGTGATAAGAATAAGGAGCTACTTCTAAAAATTCCAGATCTGCTTATTAAAATTTATAAATGGCCACTTATAAATTCCCACAAGGTGGTGCATATCTAGACATGTTTTTGTACCTACATAACCTTAGTTAGGAGCGTTTAGGGAGATCTTTCCTAAAATATTGGGAAAGTAAAGTATTGGCTGTTTTCCAGTATTGCGTTACATGCCCTTTTGCTTCTCTTTTGCAGTGAAAATCAAGTTATCCCGTGAAGCTGATATACGTTTCCTTATCCGCTTGCTGGTGCGAGATAACTGAGATGAGTAAATGAATTTGTATCACGGTACTTATAATTAAAATAACACATCGGAAGCCCCTTATTCTCAACAACACATTTACAATTGTTTGTCCATATGCGACGTCTAATTTCAAAAATTCTGCAGCACCTGTGGCTTGGCTTGCTCATAAATTATCCAACTCTTTTATCGAGCGTATTATTTTTTCTCGAAGTTACTCAGTCTTTTATCGATAATAAAAGGGAATTTGGTTAAGAGCATGATTGAACGTACAAAATTATCTTTTTATTTATCAAGTCTTTCTGCTGTTCTGATCTCTTCTTTTTTTCTTTAAAAAAAAAAACATTCTCAAAGCTCATTTTTCTATTGCCATATTTCTACATCAAAGGTGTAAAAATGTCAACGCTAGATTTTGAGATAAGTGAAGGTTGCTTGTGCATTACATGCTCTCGCGCATGTGTATGTATGTATGTATGTGTGCACATAATTAAAAAAAAAGAAAAAAAAAACTCAACAAATAACGTGAAGTGAGTGAAACAAAGGAAAACCAGGAAGACATAAACGAAAAACAATAGAAATATCAAGCACCACATATAAACAGAATCACTCACCCCATAAAGATCCCATTACATGGCTAGTGAGTTACCTCCGCCTAACAAATTAATCTTTTTAGTTTTCAACTTTATTTCTCATCGAGCCATGGCAATTTTCTCTTTCTTATTTTTTTTTTATCTTGTGGTTTCTACCTGCAGGATTCTACAACTCGATTCCCATTGTAAAAAAAAAAAGAAGTAGTAGACGGGATAAAACCACGAAGGTTAACTCAAGAGCGATCGAAAATTTCCGGGTAATGATGAATGGTCTAAATTGAAGCATAGGAGGAAGAGAAGAGGATTGACGGGGAGCAGAGCGGTGGGGGGGAGGGAGGGGTAGTAGAGGATCAATAATGGCAATAACCGGTATCTGAAGGTCCTGTGTAGCCAGTAAAAAGAAGGAAGAGAAAAATCCTTACTGCATATGTCGAAATGATAATCAAAAATTAAGATATGAAAAAAAAAAAAAAACCAAAGAAACAAAGAACAAACGAACGTATACTATCTATAATTACTGTATGCAATCTGCCCACCTTTTGACATAAGACAGGTGAAGTTAAGTTAACGAGTTATCAGTAGGATTTACTGCAAATTTGAAGCCGCCTTCATTTCATCCTGGGGATACATTCTAAAGGTTGAGTGCCTCTATGATGAGGCCAGCTGTTGCAGAGTGCATCTCCTTATGAGAAAAATATTATCGTTTTTGCTTTTGCATTTCGATAGAAAAATAATCAAGGAGAAGAAAATAAACCGAGCTTATAGGAATGAACTGTGGGTAAAAAATAAGGAGCCTTCTCGCATGATAATTATTATTATTTTGAGAAGACTCGATAGATCGCTGTGTTCACTGAGTTTATGGTACGCTGTTAATTGAAAAACTCATTGATAGACATACCCAAGACACGACATTAGTTCGATAAAAAAAAGCAAAGGCAAAAAAAAAAAAGGTGCACGTCCTCCGCGCGTATTCATTGATCCAACATGACGTAAGATGTCGTTACTAGGCAATGAAAGTTATCGAGCACAACGGCCTAGCACTTCCATAATCGTATTTTACATTAAACATCAACAAAAGACCTCAAAATTTAACTCTTTATCAACGGAAAAAAATATACAACCAATTTTCTCGGAACTTTTTTGTAAGTAGTTTATCCACATTGAAAAATTTAACCTTTAAGGCTGTTTCTGTTTTGAGACAAGATCCAGCATCTAGATCGAGATCTAACTTTTGAGTACAAAGTACGGACCTTCACTGTCATCATTGCGACGCATCTAGTTATCGGCAGGTGTGCAGAAAATAAAACAGAAAAAAACAAATTATTGGATAAAGTTAAAAATAATAATAATAATAATAATAATAATAATAATAATAATAATAATAATAATAATAATAATAATAATAATAATAATAATAATAATAATAATAATAATAATAATAAAGTGGATTTATATAGCGCATATCCAAATGATTAAAAATGCTCTATGTGCTTTACAAGAAAAAGAATAAGATAGAAGCAGGCTAGAAGGCCTGAACATACATACATAACATACAGAATGACGTACATAGCATAAAGAATAACATACATACTATATAAAAAATAACATGCATAACATACATTTGCTTAAGAATATGATACAAGTAAAACATCATTTACTGCCGGGAATACGTTGTGTGAATAAATGGTGTTAAAGCTGCCTTTTAAAGGTCTCTATGGAATCAGACTCTCTGATATATCTGAGGAGCCGATTCCACATGGTTGGTGCTACATAAGAAAATGATCGCTTGCCGTAGGCAACATAGTCTTTATGTGGTTTGACAAGAATTGTTCGGTCGTTAGCAGATCGTAATGACCGTGATGGTGTGTAAACCCTTAACATGCCAGTTAGGTATTCTGGTGCCATGTTGTTCAGGCATTTAAAACAAAAAAGACAGATCTTGTAGCAGATACGATCATTTATGTTCAACCAGTGCAGCTCTATCAACATTGGCGTAACATGATCTCTCTTACGCTTTAAGGTAATTAATCTAGCAGCATTGTTTTGAAGATTTTGTAGTCGTTGCAATTGTTGTTTTGGCAGGCCTGCTAACAAAGAATTACAATAATCAATTCTTGATAGTATTAGTGTAGTTACAAGTGTTTTTGCAACATTATGGTTTATATACTTTCTTATTGAGCTGATTTTTCTTACTTGAAAATATAAATTCTTACAGAGATTTGAAACAAAAGAAAACATTGACATATCTTGGTCTAATATAGCCCCGAGATTTTTCACTTTCTTACTGCATAGTACTTCATGTCCATTTAGATCAAATTTGATCACGGGCAAGCTATCGATGGATTTGCTGCACCCAAAAATAATTATGTCTGTTTTGTCTTCGTTTAGCTTGAGTTTGTTGATGTTCATCCATGAGCTGATATCTTGTATGCAGTGGGTGGTTGTATGTATAAGTTGGTGTATGTTTTCAGTGTCACTTGCTCCATATAATTGGATGTCATCAGCATAAAGGTGGTAACTTATGCTATGTTTCCTAATAAGGGCAGACCGTGGTTTAGTATACATGGTAAAGAGAACAGGACCTAAACTGAGCCTTGAGGGACTCCATATTTGAGAGGAAGATTTTGAGACGTTTCATTTCTCACTTTAACACAATAAAATCTATTGGTAAGATATGACTCAAACCACGTAAGTACTGTACCCGACACAAGAAACGACTTCTTAAGCCTGTTTAGTAAAATTTCATGATCAATAGTGTCGAAAGCAGCTGTTAGATCAAGCAGCACAAGGAGACATAAGTTTTTGTCATCTACTAAGTCCAGAATATCTGAGGTCACTTTTTAAAATGCAGTCTCCGTGCTATGGTGCATCTTGTATGCGGATTGAAGAACTTCATCAAAACCGTTTCACGTGTTTCAGGACTTGACCTAATACAACTTTTTCCAGAATTTTTGATAGAAAATTGAGATTTGAGACAGGTCTAAAGTTTTTAAGATCCGTTTCGTCAAGCCCGGGCTTCTTGAGAAGAGGTGTCACAATAGCACGTTTGAAAATGTCAGGTACAACACCAGTGGCCAGAGATTCATTTATAATTTTTGTTATGTAAGGGACTAACTCCATTGTGTATTCCTTTAATAAAGATGTTGGGATGGGATCTAAATCACACGTTTTGGGGGAGGATGCTTTTATATACTTTGTAATTTCCTCTTCAGTTACATAGCAAAATTCAGTCATAGTATTTCCAGTTGATGGTTCATGCTCATCTGGCAGTGGTGTGTCGTTACCAAGAAATGGTTAAAAGGTTACTTCACTCAATATCTAAGATTAAGACTTGAATTTATCAAACTTATAGAATAATGCATAAGTTTACGTATGGAGACAGTGGACATATTTGCGTGCATTGTACTGTCTTGTCACATTTTTGTCTTGGGACCTAAATCTTTTAAATTCGCCGCTTTTCTACCTGAGAAGGAAAGATAAGATCAGAATCGGACGAATTCTGAGCAACACCGAATATGTCTTGATCTACTTAATCTAATATGCCAAATATCCAAAAAGGTTGTGGTATCTACACTACACTAAAAAGTATAATCTTGATTTTTTTCCCATCATGATAATTAATTCCTTCGTCTACCTGCGTAGTAAATTATTTGCAAATCCCACAAATTGGTTTCCTTTCTCTGTGCATGAAATTCTAATTGTTCTCGCAGCATGTGTAATCATTTGATCTACCCGTATAGTCATTTTTATTATCTTCTTTTTAAGATTAATTTCAATTAATTATAACATTTCTGTTATTCCATTTTTACTAAATCATTTAAAATCCAGTTTTATCTTTAGCTTGGAAATTTTGGAAACAAAATATAGTAAGGTATGCAAAGCTGCATTATCATAGTAAACCATGGAAATTATTACGCGTTGGCTATTCTAGCATAAAACACATGTACAGTTTGTCAATCCGTATCATTTTTTTTTCAATTAACGCAAAGCTGTTTAATTACGCACAGCATGTTTTTCTCCTAATACCAGAATAGCGCACCAGATTATCGCAATATAGTTTCTGGTTTCTTGTGTTTATATATTGAACCGACTTGACGTCAGATGTAACCAAAACATCCACAATGGCAGTAATCTGCAAATAGCAGGAAGGCCTGGCACATCCTCATTCGCATTTCATAATAAAGTTCAAAAAAAGACCTCAAAATCGGATTTTTTTTCAAAGAAAATCTCAATCCAAATATACAAATCCATTATTTGTAAAGATCAACATCGATAAGTTCAACTTTTCAAGGTTATTCCTATTTTGCGACAAGTTCCAGAATCTATATCTAAATTTATCTTCTCCTTTATCGTGCTGAAGAGTTTGGTTACAATCATGTGTGCAGAGAATGAGACAGAACAACTGTTGGATGAAGTTAAGAGGTCGATTCTGCCAGGCAGCACTTCAGCATAGCTATAAATCATAGTTTTTTTATACAAGTTCATAAACCTAAATATTGCTCACGTGAAAAATGCTTGCCTTTCGTCTTGTTGAACTCACGAAGTAGGCCAACAATTCAAATTCTAGGTAATAGTTCAAAATTTCCTTTGCGTACTTTTATTCTAAAGATTCATAGCTCGTACACATTTCATAACTCTGAACACAAAAGAACTGATACTTGTCATAAGTACACTTAAGACTGGTCATCACAGCTTACAGTACGAACTACTTTAGGTCGTCCTCTGTAGTAACAAATGACACATATTTTTTATTCATTCATTTTAAACCAATGGTTTTTGTTTCGTAGAGAGCTTGCCTTTAAAAAAACAATAAACAGAGACTGATGTGAGGGGTAATACCTTGAAGAACTAGGTTTACTGCATATTAATCGTAAACCTGAAGGCAAGCTCCGTACAGCGATCTATTATGTTATGCAAAGACACTTTCATTCACTGATTTTGTTCCCATCTAGTAATGCTTACCTTTATTATCTAGAAAACATTGTGAAATACGTAAAGCCATAAAACTCATTTCTTGTTCCCATGATGTAGAAAATTCGAGAAATAAATTGCAGTCAACGCGTTTTTAACCTTCAAATTAAACTACAACCCGACAAGGAGGAAAAAAAAACTCGTCAACCTTTTCTTTTCTTACTAAATAAGTGCTTGGAATATTTAATGGCGATCGTAAACCACACGTAAATTCGATTAAAACGACGCAATGTGAACCTCATATTGTACACCAACTTTTTACATAAACCATGTATCATAATTCCAAATGAAACTCTGGTATGAATGGTAATGCACATATTGATACCACCGTTTTATTTTCAGTGAGTCCCAAACCACAGTGCATCACGCTATTTTGAGATCCAGTTCATTAAAGCAACATAATTTTTGAGTGTTTTCTTGTAAGCTATAGCTAAGAGAATACGAGTAAAAAAATATCATTTCACCCTAATCAATTCGAAATTCCAAATACCAAACAGTTTCGTCAAAAGTTTGAGATCCAGATTAGATTTAAATTCTAATTAAAGACAACAAAAACAGCAATAACAACAACAACAATGACAACAGCAACAAAAACAACAACAACAATTCACTTCACTAGTGATTGTGTAACATAGGAGATGACTTTGGGTAATTGATCTATAGCCTGACCCCTGACCTAATTCAGTTTGCCAGATCCCGAGGCTCTTTCTAAGCTGATGAGCTGTTCACCTGATAGAGAATTGGTGGAAAAGGGACAGAGTTAGATACAGACAGAAGGGGAGAGAGAGAGAGAGAAAGAGAGAGAGAGAGAAAGAGAGAGAGAGAGAAAAGAGGGGAGATAGAATTAGAGACAGAGAGAGGGGAGAGGGTCAGAGAGAAGGAAGAAGGACGACGAGAGAAAATAGAGAGAGAGAGAGAGAGAGAGAGAGAGAGAGAGAGAGAGAGAGAGAGAGAGAGAGAGAGAGAGAGAGAGAGAGAGAGAGAGAGAGAGAGGGAGAATGGAATGTAAAAGTTTGTTGAAGATAGACCAGGTTTTGTTCATGTAGATTTGAAGAACAGGTCGGTTACATAATCTCACTTGAGCTGCTATGAACTAAACATGGTGGTTCCTCTCTTAAATTTGGACTTTTGGATACATGAAAATTACTGTTCATCTCCAAATTTACTATTTTTCAAGGCTGCCTTTCTTTTATTTAGAAGCTGGAAGTTCGCGGAGATTAAAAATTGAGCGATAAGTTCGTGACTCTAAGATTTCTTTCCATTGTACCCCCATCCGTGTTCAAATACTTTTTTTCTTCAGGACACTTAATGAGAAGAAAAACTTGTAATACTGTTAACAGAACAAAACGAAAATGTCTGACAAAAAAAAACGAAAGAAAACATATATCACTCGAACACAAATCTCACTATAAAACCATCCCATAAGTCTTTTTATCCTGATTCATGAAAAAAGATCAAATAATTATCCATACTGTAAGGACTTTCTATAGCTCTATGGAGGAAGCCTTGTAGCTCTACTCTGTGCTTATGGTCATAATTCCTATATTCCATTATTATATATCCTTCAACGTGAGTCAACCCTGTTCAGAACTAGAACAAGCAAAGCGTTTTAAATTTCTGACCAGCTGCGAGATCGTCAGCACAAGTTTAGTGCAATACTCAAACAGCTATGCTAATAATCGCCAATCATTTTGTTCTGCTAAAAACGCTTGCTATATAGAAATATTATTCAAAGTAAAGACTCCCTCTGGCTTACAAATTGCTCACAAACAACACATATCATGATCATACAAATTCAATATGCATTACCCTCACACAATAAAAATGCCTGTTGATATAGTTCACTCCAGGACATGGATATTTCATTAAATTTTTTCTCGATTTAATGTAGGAAACCACTTTTAAGCGTAAACTAATATCAAATTGGTATTGTACAACGTGCGTCCTAAAACGAGACAACGCTGTTAGCCGTTAAAAGTTAACCATCTGTCTTCAATAATGATCCATATTCTCAAGACAAAACGTGCGAAAAAAATAAGGCCTAATTGCTGTAAAGTTATGAATTTTTTATCAAGTCACACCTTGAAAACAAAAGCAGAGAACGGGAAAAATAGCTATAAAAATGGCCGTTGCCAAAACACAACGTGCCATCGTAAATAGTGCAACAGTTCGCAAACAGAAGTTCGATCGAATCAAAGCATTATGAATGCTCTGTGGCTTTTTTGATTTTGTCCTCTTACCATGAACTAACTTGGGAGTCTCACACATGTCACATCACCAAGATTAGTTCGATATCTGTTTTTGTTGATACTAAAGTATCTATACCTTATGGCGACCGTATCGATGAGTGGAGATAGTCGCTAAAAGTGTCTTTACAGGGTCTCTCCCTCTCTCTCTCTCTCTGTCTCTCTCTCACACACACACACACGCAGACATTATCTCTCTGCCTCGCTCTTCCTCTTTCTTCCTCTCTCTCTCTCTCTCTCTCTCTCTCTCTCTCTCTCTCTCTCAAAATTCACGCGCACACTCTCTCTGCCTAGCTCTTCCTCTGTCTGTCTGTCTGTCTGTCTCTCTAATCTTCTATATGCCCCTCTATCTATGTACATTTCTATGTATGTAAACAATCTCTTACCTGTTTCTTCATTTATGTTTTTTCTAAACACATTATGTATCTACTATAATGTCTATCTTTCTATCTTTTCATATCTATATATCTGATTATCCGTTTATTCATCTATCCATTTAGCAATGAATCTATCGATCTTTCTGTCTGTCCATCCAGTCATCCGTATATAATAAATACCGAACTGTCTTCATATAGATCCATTTTTCAAAAATATTCATCAATATCATTAACCAATCATTAGATATTAGAGTAATCAAATATAATTTTTTATTATACGTAGTAGTAATAGTAGTAGTAATAGTTGTAGTAGTGGTAGTAGTAGTAGTAGTAGTAGTAGTAGTAGTAGTAGTAGTAGTAGTAGTAGTAGTAGTAGTAGTAGTAGTAGTAGTAGTAGTAGTAGTAGTAGTAGTAGTAGTAGTAGTAGTAGTA
>JAWDGP010007844.1:65000-112500 GCA_033675545.1 Elysia crispata | reverse complement strand
ATTCAATATTTACCCTTTAAGTCCAATTCCTTTACATAAGATGTGATTATAGTTGATCATTCGAGAAACATTATGTTAATCTTTTTAAAGATAAGTACAAATAGGCAAACAAACTTGCTTTGGAACACATATGAGTAGTGTGTGGTGGTGTTCTCCTTTCCTTTCTTTCTTGACTTACTTGACTTAGGGCCTTCCGCGTCTCAGTCGGCCGACGGGGGCGCTTCGGCAGCTTTTCGGATTCCCGTCGACAGTTCTCTCCATTGCCATCTGCCCCGGGCGATGCATCTTAGGTGTTCGAGGTCTTCCCTAGTTCTTTCTTAGGGATTGCAATAAAGTTGACATAAATTGCTTCACACTAAAGTGTTTGCTATGGTTTTTGTAGTCTATATTTACATAAAAAATTTTTTTTTAAATTTCGAAAGGAATATGAGATTGAACAAACTACATTTCACTTTAATTTAATTATTTGAAAAAAAAAAAAAAACAGAGTTAAGAACATTTATTTTCTTTCCTTTTATGAAGAGAAAAATAAGGATAAAACAAATTCGAATGTTTTACACGAGGCAGAAACCGATGCACCTTATAACCCGTTCCAAAATAATTTGTCTTTCTTAAACACATCCTGTGCTCTACATTCCTTATACATCCGTCCGACCGGAAAATGTTTAGCCAGTTGAGCTCAGGCCTAAGACATCAATTTTAAGATAAAATGTAAAAAGCCAGATTTGTGGAAAACTTGGTTTACTTGGATTTTTTGTGACTTTTTCTTCCTCTGTGTCCCCCCTCTCTCTCATTTTCTCTCTCTCTCTCTCTCTCTCTCTCTCTCTCTCTCTCTCTCTCTCTCTCTCTCTCTCTCTCTCTCTCTTCCTTAATCTTATTGATAAACGTTAGGACATTATTTTCTCAATATCTGTAATCATGGGCCTTTGTATGTCCCTCTATCGGTATGTATAACAAACTTGTCAGAATGCTATTCTATGTCTCCCTCTGCGTTCCCTTTTGATCTACTTGTCCATCTGTCTACCCATCTTTAGTTCTAAGGAAGTTTTCATCTCAATTCTCAGATGCTTTGTATCTATCTATCAGCGTATATATCTTTGACGCCGTGTGATAATCTTCTATCAACCAAACTATTTATCTCGTAAATTCATCCATCTGGCTGGTTGCTTACATATTATATCTGTCTGTCCTTTTATCCATCAATCTATCGACCTTTCTCTCTCTCTAACTGTATCTATGTATCTATCAATGTTTGTATCAATTTTTTATGTATATATCCATCCATTCGTCTATCTATCGACCTGTCCTTTTAACTTTCTATCAATCTATCTATTATTTTCATCATCTGCCCAATTTATGCTTTCGCTTATTTAAAAAATCCTCTCTTTACCCAAACTTTATCCTACTTCCTGTTAATTTCCTTTTATCATTGAAGCAAACGTCTCATTCGCAAATTAATGAATACATTTCTTTATCTGTTCAAAATATCTCGTATTAATTTATGAAGCGTCCTCCCTCCATAAAAAGTAAAAATTTTGCGATTATTGGTTTTATCTTCCTTTGTGATTCATCAATAATTCCTTTTACGCCGATGAAATTTTCAGAGGTACACTTTTCTTCTCTTAATTTTCTTTTTACAAAATCGTCCCGTACTTATGAAAATTGATTCACCGGACAAAATATGAACACTTCATGATTTATGATTCTAGATTCTCTTATTCTTCAATAATAATTCCATTCTCGAAGACCATCATTATCCCTTGACTTTCCCTCCCACTTCCATGGTTTTCATTGAAAGTTTCGCATATGTCCAACTTGTTTTTGAGTCTAGAAAGTTAACGATAAAACAGTTTAAAAAAGGGTAAAAGCAACCTTTGTACTAACATTCCAAAGATGTTTCCACTCTCTGCGTTTACTCTTTTCTTGTTCAGTGCCAACATAATTATCGCGAGGATATGAACAGAATTCTCCAGAATAATCTTTAACCGAAACCGAAAAGCTATTAGCTCTGACATCGTTTCATGATTGACTACTATTATGGTTATGACTGCTTGCAGGGTTCATAGTAGGTGCAGCAGACCTAGATGAAGTAGTTGTAATAGTGTCGGCGTTATTTGTATTAGGAGTGACTGAAAATGTAGAGACGACACCTACACACGTAACGCATTTGTTTAAAGTCAGACAATTCTCTAACAGTTTATAGAAGTTTACAGAGAAGACAGTAATTTTAACATAAGCGGTAACAGCTTAGGATAAACAGCAGCAGCATCGCAATTAGATGTAGAAGTGGTAGTAATGGTCGAAATGGTAGTAGTAGTAGTATTAGTAGTAGTAGTAGTAGTAGTAGTAGTAGTAGTAGTAGTAGTAGTAGTAGTAGTGGTAGTGGTAGTAGTAGTAGTAGTAGTAGTAGTAGTAGTAGTAGTAGTAGTAGTAGTAGTAGTAGTAGCAGTAGTAGTGGTGGTAGTAGTAGTAGTAGTAGTAGTAGTAGTAGTAGTAGTAGTAGTAGTAGTAGTAGTAGTAGTAGTAGTAGTAGTAGTAGTAGTAGTAGTAGTAGTAGTAGTAGTAGTAGTAGTATTATGAAGGGGTGATGCAGAGAAGAAGTAATGGTTGGAGAGGTGGTTGAAATAAAACTTCCAAGTAGGAGAAAATCACTATACTCACATTTGCTAGGTCTGAGGCTTGTAAAAGGTTGAGGAGGTTGGCAGTCAATTGGATTTGTCACGACTCGTATCACAATATTATTAAATATCTTTCTTTCTTCCTACCTATGTTACGTTTTTCTGCTCAAGATGTGTTATCTAATTAGATGTTTATGGGCCCTTGAAGTGTCTTTAACTACTGCATAGTAGAGAAATTGGATGATTTTTTTTAATAAAGCAAAATTACTAGGCTAGAATTCTGTGCGTTATTTTATTTGTCTTTAGGAAATTTATACAATAAAAAAAAGAAAAGAATAGAGAATCGGTGAGAAAAAAAATGAGAAAAAAAGGGAGAGAAGGAGAGAGCAAAATGAGAAACAGACCGAAATAGATAGAGAAAGAGAGAGAGAGAGAGAGAGAGAGAGAGAGAGAGAGAGAGAGAGAGAGAGAGAGAGAGAGAGAGAGAGAGAGAGAGAGAGAGAGAGAGAGAGAGAGAGAGAGAGAGAGAGAGAGAGAGAGAGCACAAGATTTAGAAATAGCGATTTTACCTCCACATTCTACTTACATAATAATTGTAATAATAATAATAATAATAATAATAATAATAATAATAATAATAATAATAATAATAATAATAATAATAAAAATAATAATAATAATAATAATAATAATAATAATAATAATAATAATAATAATAATAATAATAATAATAATAATAATAATAATAATAATAATAATAATAATAATAATAATAATAATAATGTAGGTAGAAATTCATTGGGGAGCTAGATAACAGGGAGTCTCCCTTTTTTTCTCACCGGTTCTCTATTCTTTTTTTTTACTTTGGATAAATTTCCTATAGACAAATAAAATAACACACAGAATTCTAGCCTAGTAATTTTGCATCCAATTTCTCAATTATAATAATAATAATAATAATAATAATAATAATAATAATAATAATAATAATAATAATAATAATAATAATAATAATAATAATAATAATAATAATAATAATAATAATAAAATAATAATAATAATAATGATAAAATAATAATAATATATAATTCATTAAAAATTATAAAAAAAAACAATGATAATGATAAACAGCTCGAGCATCTTTTGATGTTCTGATACATTTTTTTCAAACATCAACCGTAACCAGTGCGAAGGCAAGGGGATTCAAAAGTATGAACGGTTCATACTGGGATTTAATAACACGATAACACGAAAATCCTTAGATCGACTCTCATCATAAACAAGCCTCGTAAAATTTCTCTATTGACCAACCAATCAATGTAAAGGAAAAAAATTATTCTCTCATAACTAGAGTTGAACTAATTGAACCAGCTCTTGAAATAACAGACTTGAAACAGTGTGCGATATTCGAGGAATCGTGAAATAAAGGAATGTGAAATGTATTCGTGTACAGAAAAACAAAATGCTAAGTGAAGGTAACATAAAGATAGAGATAGAGAGAGAAAAATAGAGCGGAAGAAGCTGAGTAGTTTATATTTAGTGAAAAAGAGTGTGCAGGGAGATAGGAACGGAGAGGAAACATAGACATTAAGGAGAAAAAAAATAAGAAGAGGAAGTCATGATCAACTCTTGAAGTGTCCTGGATTATCTAAATCAAAAGTGACAGAGTTAAATCAACTTTCCCCTCTGTCTGTTTGTCTGACTGTGGGCGTGTCTCTCTTTCTTTCTTTTTCTCGGCTCAACTCTTTTTATTTCTACCCTTTACTTATTGATTACTACTAAACATTATGCTCCTGACAAGGTTAAGACCCGACCTCGAATGCAAGCCTCTGAGTTAAGCACCCTGCAATATAACCTGAGACTAGTAAAAGTCGACAGACTCCTCGACCTTTCAAGAACTTTGGCCGATGCGTTACTCAAACTCCCCTTCATCGATTTCAGGATCAAGAGGGGGGCCGCCCCCAAACTTAACCGGTGAGCAGCACGGTGAGGAGGGAAAAAAAAAAAACCAGAACCGGAAAAGAAAGAAACAAACTACTTGTCATGGCAATGACTCTGCTCAACAAATCCAGCCGTGAAATAGTGTTTAACCGGAAGCCAAACATGTCAGTACGCATACCGTTCTTGCCTGCGTTTGGGAGGAATGTGGTAATATATCTCTCCTAGAAATTTTCAGGAGTTGAAACCGTTATTCCGTTGAAGAAGAAAAAAAAGAATATATCATTTCTTTATATACTCAAACACAGGATTAGTGTGCATGAGATGAGGAAACAAAGGTAACAAAAATAATAATAATAATAATAATAATAATAATAATAATAATAATAATAATAATAATAATAATAATAATAATAATAATAATAATAATAATAATAATAATAATAATAAAATAATAATAATGATAAAATAATAATAATAATAATAATAATAATAATAATAATAATAATGATAATAATAATAATTATAATAATAATTATAATAATAATAATAATTATAATAATAATAATAATAATAATAATAATAATAATAATAATGATAATAATAATAATAATAATAATAATAATAATAATAATGATAATAATAATAATAATAATAATAATAATAATAATAATAATAATAATAATAATAATGATAATAATAATAATAATAATAATAATAATAATAATAATAATAATAATAATAATAATGATAATAATAATGATAATAAAAATAAATAGCAACGGAGCGCAGCTGAAATGTAGTCTAAATAAATAATGTTTGTTAGAGCGAAGCGTGTTTATTGAGTTCCTCTATTGGTTCATGCATGTTTCGAGAAAGTTATCTATATGTCTTTCAAACTATCCGTCTTATCTATCTATCTATTCATCTATATGTCTATATATCTACCTATCTATTAATCTATCTCTCTATCTTTCTACTTGTTTGTTGTCTACATGTATCTATTTTTTTTTACCTATCCTATATATATAATTATATTAACGTATTAATCTAGTTATTAACTCAACCTATTCATGTTCCAAACTGCCCTATTATTATTTCCAGGAATCAATTTTAGTGGACTGGGCTTTTAAATTTAGCTTTTAATTCGTTCTGTCACCCGTTATTTTTTACATGCTTTCTATCTGATGAACACACACACACATACACACACTCTCTCTCTTTCTCTCTATCTCTATATCTCTCTCTCCCTCTCTCTCTCTCTCTCTCTCTCTCTCTCTCTCTCTCTCTCTCTCTGATTTTTCTTATCCATCGGCAATTCTTTTTGCCTCGTTCTATTTCTCTCAGTCTGATTATCTACCGTTTTGCAGTTGTACTGAACTTCATCTCTAACTAGTGGTAGATGCGTTTCCTCAGTGTTTCAGACTCAGCTATATTAATATCTCCGGAAGGTAAACACAAATTTGGATATTGCTGTAGGGTGTTTCTATTAGATCCTCTGCTAGATAATGAGAGACAGAATAGCTTAAGCCAGGAAGTATGTAACACCTTATTTCCTTCAGCAGTTATGGTTGTTTGCTTAAGGACGACTGAAACAAAAATTTGCACAACGCAGAGACAAGATTTTTTTTAAATGAGTCGAAACGAAATGTATTCGTGAAACAAGTTCGATAATTGATAAAAAAAAAAAGCCATAAAAGTATAACAATGGTGGAATAAATTGCTTTCCAGATTTATTTATTGGAAGTTAAGGTATTTATCGTTTAAACGTGTTTTACAAGGGAAAAAAATGAAAAAAATAGTAAAATAACAATGACACGTTTGCTATCGTGCCTTATCTTGTGATAGCTCAAGGCGCATTACAATATCACAAGATTATAATTAATTAATTCCAATTGTACATAGGTGGATGAGAATAATGATGACGTCTAGTGCAAATCAAACATAACAAATAAGTCCCTAAGAAGGCATTTTCATAACTCAAACATTGAATTGGTTGTTTAAATATAGAAATCACAAAATAATTAAGTCACAAATGCATTTACTTTTACCACTCTACACATTCTAGCACAAAAACGTCTTAATAATCTGATCTCTTAAAAAAAAAAAAAAGAGTCAAACCCATTTCAATGATGCTCAGAACAAGAGAATTACTATAGAAACAGACCTATATGTGTAAATCAAATACTTATGTACCTCTGATTAAAATCATAGGATTTTGGTTTTAATTTTGAATACCTTAAACGATTCAGCTTGATTACTATGTTATGTGGCAACACGTTCCATACTTCAGGTGCTGGAGAATGCAGTGCGCTCTGACCAAATGTTTAACATTGATTTTTTTTTTTTCTGAAACTTTCTTCGACAGCGGAATACAATGTTCTTCAATTAATCATGGTATCGATCTGTACAGACTTATATTCAAATTGATTTTAGATCCACATAATTATTCTCCAGACGGAGCGCACGTCGTTAATTGCCAAATCTAGAAATTTCAATGCCGCGATCAAAAATAGATTCTAGAAGGCTAAATATTGATCAAAGAAGAGGGAAAACAATATAAAATTGAAAGAAAAATAATGTAGATCATATGATGTTATAAAAAAGCATTCGAAGAAAATGAAACATGTTTTTTGAAAATCGAACTTTCATGATTGTGTAGCTTTGCAGATTATAGTGATCGAATATGGAAGTAACTGAAATATTAAATACCTTAGATTATCATAGTAAAAAAACGAACCTTTGGGCTTGTCAAAATGCTTACAGAAGTTAAAAAAGACTCAACCGTATTAATGTTCTATAAGTTCTAGAGCTTACTAAAAACTGAAAACGTCTTCATATGAATATTAACCTTCAGAAAACGATAAGAGTAGTTTAGTTTCTACCTCCGTAGGAATTCATTGATTAATCAAATCATTCCTTTTTGTCTCTTAACTGGAGGCTTGGCGCTCGAAAAGTGGCTTTGTGAAATGGAAAGAACAGTTATGAGCGATAAACTAACGTTGATTAAACGTCTTGTATCTAAAACAGACTAAAACCAAAACAAATCAAACAAAAGAAAGAAAGAAACAAACAAACAAAAAACCCGTCTAAAGATTCGGATGTCTGTGAATACTTTATCTTTGTACGAATTTCTAGGAAAGTTGGGCAGACTGGAGAGTGCTTCTTAACGAAATGGGTTAAAATCAATCAATTGAAGGAAATTTATAAGGATTAAAAGTTTAGGATTGGTTCGCTGTGCAAACTTAGTGACTTTAGTTTTCGATTAACTAAGAATCCTTTCAGGTCAGGCCTTCTTTATAGGTGGCTAACATGAAAGAAAGCCTCGCTTCAGGTCTTGATAATCAGCCACTTTCATCAGTCAATTAATTTTCAGAGTAGCGTCAGTTTTATTTTGTTTTTATAAAGAACCACCTTTTGAACGTGCTGGAATTTAAAAAAGAAAAAGAAAAAAATGGTTAAATAAAGATCTTACTAGACCTTACATATCACGAACATCACATGCATTTTCCCCTCTCCAAAACTAGATGTAAACCTAAAACCTTAGAGCTCTCACCAGGGTTAACATCCTCCTCCCCTTTCCCTGCCCCTATTGTACTTAATTTATATCAATACTGATGCAAATTCTATAATTTTACAGAATTTAATATACAATGTTCAGGGTAACTCTCCGTCCTGAGAAAAAAACACTTTGAAAGGATTTCTGTATTCTTACAGGACATGAAGTTCTACACAGACAGCATAGTTTATCGCTGTGTTCCGGATTCCTCGTGATTAAAGAAGGTGAAGTCTAAGGAGGCCAAGGCACAATGACAGTTGTTTAATTACAAGCAACAGTGCTTTTCAGGGGGGGGGGGGAGGGGGGGGGGAACAAAACATCTACAGCAAAGCAAAACATAACCAATAAAAATAAACAAAAAAGGTTCTATTGGACTAATCGTGGTTTTCAAGAACTATAGATTGTCTACCATTACCAGGAACAGAGGTGGGAAAGATCTGGTTATTTTCCCTGTGAATCTACGAGCTATCCATTCGTTTTCAAAGACTTAAAGGTCATCTTTCAGTAAGTGAAGGAGCGTCTTTGAAGAATCAATAATTTGGCTGATTTTCTCCTCCTGTTTTTCTGTCTTTTGGTCGAAAAAAATGTGTCTTATAGGTGTCACTCCGACACAAAAAGCTGTGGAATTTTTCGAATTGTAAAAATCAAACTGACTGTCCTCTAAAGGAATGAATTTTAAACATTTAGACGCAGTTTGTGTCTAAGGAATGAATTTTAAACATTTAGATGCAGTTTGTGATTTTACAACTCGATGGTTGCAATGGCTATAAATTGCTGTTCTGTTTTGTTTTATTCACTTTTTTAACAAGATGATGTGATAATATAGCGCTGGTGTTATAATTTTTTGAACGAGAAGGCCTCATAGCTTAATAAGTATAACTGAGCCTTGCAATATGAATTGAATCGGAAGAGTAAAAAAAAAATAACAATGTAAAAACGTTGTTTACTTTTGTCATTGGTTCTTACACTATGAACAGCATATATGTATTTATTCATAAAATATTAACGTTACATAATTATATAGCAATATTTATAAATTATGCACCTCTCAGTAAACTGATATTACAACAATGCTATCGAAATAGCATATTCCATATTTCCCATGACCATAAATGTGTTTTTTCTTTCTGGTTGATTTACTTCTCATCAGCATCAAATTGTTGGGTCCTGTGGTGAGTCCATACTTATATTGTATGAAAATGAATGAGTCTTCAGGTCTTAAGCTTTCAGCTTGTTACTCCAAGACAGACTTAGGCAACGGAAGGCAATTTTGAACTACTGTCTTGTTGGTTGATTTTATATATATATATATATATATATATATATATATATTAACCTCGGAGTTTGCAACGGCGCGGAGCTGTCCTAAGTTTGACGCTCACCTGTCCATCGTTTACAACAGCAGCGTCACTTATATGTGGTTCAATTGATTTAAGATTATCCTGTTTCTGGTTTGGGAGGAGGGATGCCAGGCTCACTCAAACGATTTCAATGGCATGTCAAAAAAATAAAATGACCCCTAAGGCGCCACATAGGTATGCCAATGTGATATCTGGCTGGGTCAAATCTTGATAGGATCATATCCCGTCTAACTAGCCTCCTTTAGCTTGACTAAAAACCACGTTGAAAAAAGCCGAGACTGAAAAGCAATTTAAGTTTACTGTTAACGAAACATACTGTTGTATTCTACGCTAGACCCAAAGCTGAGAGAGAATGTGCAATGGAGTATTTGAGTACGTTTAAAATTAAGTCAGCGATATATATATATATATATATATATATATATATATATATATATATATATATATATATATATATATATATATATATATATATATATATATGACATTTCAGCGGTGCTCTAGTTTTACTTTGTTCAAGCGGCTAGGGCCAGCGCAAACCTTTTAGAACTTCAAGGATTACTTTGACCAGCCAATGCTTTTTCGGGAGCCTTTGATTTATATTTCATAATTTACATGGTAGGGCAATACATTTACCGCGGTTGGTGACAAACATAAGTATCATTGTTCTTTGAAGTGCTCAGCATAGATCAGGCAAATCATGTGACATAAAAGAACAACGATATGCTAGAAGGAATAGGGTATCAAAGAAGCACAGTAGCACAGCAGTCTTCTTCAAAGGCGCAAATTAAAAATTCATGATTTCAACATAATGAAATCGAATACAGACGAAGAAGAAGACTTAAACAAGCCATAACTGAGATTAAAAACGCTAAGCAACAAACCACAAAATATATATACAGAAATAACTAAAGCTATACCGACGTTCAACTAATACTACAAATATACTATGATATTATACAATAGCGAATGGTAAAGAACTGGAAGCAAGAGATATAGCAAAACCTCAATAATTGTTCAGGTCTCACCATAGAAGTGCAAGTTGTCCAGATCTGTACTATAAAAATGCAAGTTATCCAGGTATGGACAATATTAGGGCAAGTTATCTCGGTCTGGACTATAAAAGTGGAAGTTGTCCAGGTTTCGACTATAACAATGGATGTTGCCCAAAAATGCAAGTTGCGTAGTTTCATTCATATATTGGTAATAACAAGCTATTCAAAATTTTTTTTGAAAAAAATAAAAGTAGAAAAAAATGAAATTTAGAATAAAATTTTACTTTGATCTCAATTCTGTCCAACTCAGAAATATTTTTATTGCTTCAACTCACTGTGTGTCAAAATAAAATTTTTTAGCTTCTGGTGACTCATTCATCATTTTTATGAGTCTGGAACCTCATCAGTTTTAGCCTTGCCATGGCAGACGATTGTTTTTGGATGGGCTAGAAAGAATGTGATAAATAAATCGAAGGGATTTGTCATATTTATGTGTGTATATATATTTTTTTCCAACGAGAGTTGGACAATTGCATTTCCCACTTTTGTCTAGTCTTCCTGTGGTTGTCAGAGCTGGGGCAGCAGGTATTGTATACCAGACCAGCGCGTGTAGGGTACAACAGTACTATAGACCGGCAAAAAACAAACACAAAAAAAAACCCCAAAGCATTGCATTATCGAAATGTATGAGCGTGGTCGACTGAAAAACGAGCTCATCCCGGAGGCTGCATTGTCTCCAACGCTTGGCCTTGGTGCGAAGTGCTGGTATGATTTGTGAAAGACTAAGGTCAATAACAAGTAAAACAAATACAATTACAAGAGCCTCTCTCATGGTGGGCTGCCAAAGTCACGTACTTGTAGCTCCCCATATTTTACGCCATACCCATGAAGGTCGCTCTCACAAATTTAATGTAGCACGAAAATAAAGAACAAATAGAATTGATGATGCAGCTAGACCAACAATTACCATTGTTCTCCGATATGCAATTGCTGATTCACCTTTTGATAGTTCGATTTATTGATTAAATATAGACTTATCAATATATACAAAGATATATATATATATATATATATATATATATATATATATATATAGCTAAGAGCAGCAAAAACGCACAACAGGCTAATATACAGAAAGCTTAACACTCTTTTTCAAATCTTGACTTTCTTCAAAAGTTGCGAACTGCAATTTTCTAATACAGGACTGGTACTTAAATTGAAAACAATTTTTTTTCTTGAAAACTCAAGCTAAGTCCTTTACAGTTGAATTTAATATTACTGTATTATATTTACATGCACACTCTATAACAGATTCGTATAAAATTATATGATTCTTTCAAGTCTTACACTTGTGAAAAAAAAACTATGCAATAACTGCAGATTTTATTTTGTTACAAGTTCTTTCCTTGTTAAGATAAACTAAATTACCATTTACAGAGAAACCCGAGCAAACGTCTCTACACAAAGAATCGACAACCTGTCGTTATTATCTCTTTCAAAATGTCAATATGTACTTAAAAAAGTTATATTATTCAGTCCAAGGTACTGTGTGACTCGTGCATGTCCTAAATTTGTTCTGCAATATTTCAAACTCATTTTTTCTTAAGAAAGTATATTTATCCATTCCTGAGTAGTGGGGTTATTTTCAATTTTCTTTCAATGTTTGAGTTTACTCACCCTTAATTTTAGCATCGCAATACAAGCAGGATAATCAAAAGATTGATATGTTTGAATAACGGGGCCCTTTGCTTCTTTACGTATTTTGAGTGACTTTCAAACTTTATCAGGTTTTAGAGATACGAGAGAACAGGCCGAGAGTTACAAAAGAGAGAAAAAATAAAAGAAGTGTTCGATGAAGAAGAAGGAGGGAGAGAGTGAGAGAGAGAGAGAGAGAGAGAGAGAGAGAGAGAGAGAGAGAGAGAGAGAGAGAGAGAGAGAGAGAGAGAGAGAGAGAGAGAGAGAGAGAGAGAGAGAGAGAGAAATAAGTAGTATAGAAAAATCAACCACAAACCTAGATCTAGCTCGAGACCCACAAATAAGACGAAAGACGTGAAAACATTACAAGATGGAATGAACAGGGATCGAACCTGCGCCTCGATGCGGCACCCATCGCCTTGCCGAGACAAGACCAGGCATTTAACCCCTGAGCTATCCACTTCAGGAACAGTGACTTTCATGCTGGCTTGAATACACTAAGAGGTTGAGTCGCTAAGAACGATCAAGTCTATATTTTTACATGACATAAACAAACTAGCCTCTAACGGATCTTAGAAAGATGCCATTTGACTGAAAAGCATAAATGAATATAGAAATAAAGAAAGCAGTCAAACAACGTTAGAGGCTGAGACAGACGAAGCTAGATCTAAGGATCTAAAGATGAAAGTGACTGAAAATGATGAAAAAAGTAGTGTAGAAAAATCAACCACAAACCTAGATCTAGCTCGAGACCGACAAATAAGACGAAAGACGTGAAAACATTACAACAGATGGAATGAACAGGGATCGAACCTGCGCCTCGAAGAGAGTGAGTGAGTGAGTGAGAGAGAGAGAGAGAGAGAGAGAGAGAGAGAGAGAGAGAGAGAGAGAGAGAGAGAGAGAGAGAGAGAGAGAGAGAGAGAGAGAGAGTTACCAAGAGGGAAATATTGGAAACAGATATCGTTTTTGGGATTCTTAGAAATGTATGTGTAGTCTTGAAACCTGCATTTCACAAATAATCTTTGTGACTCCTGGCGTCCGAAATCGTTCAAACATCTAGTGTTTATACACACACACACACACACACACACATATATATATATATATATATATATATATATATATATATTGAAATAAACTGATAAATCAGATTTCAAATGCGTTGTTTTGATCCAAGATGTATTAGTTTCTCATCAGTTTCGAAAAGAAGCTGAAATGGAAACAAAGCACGCCCTCAGGATAGTATTTAATAAGGTAGAGATTGCCATACTAGATGCCTGGATGATAATGTGTTTGCAGGCCTATGAGAGGAAGAAAAACTATTTTAGGAATTTAAGCTTATTTTTCATCTTCTGATAAGCGACTCATGGCTAGGGGACACGATAGCAAAGATCAAGAGACATGAAAATATAATATGGTCATAAGAGGCGAACGAAGTTTCTCTCAGGTCGATTCTTAAAAAGTTGTTTTTCATTTCTTTACTTGTTGTCCACAAATTTAAAGGAAGTCTCTTTTCTGGATGTGCACTGTAAGACCTTGCCTTTTTAAAAAAAAATCAAACCTGGTCGTTTTCACAAGAAATCTTTTTGTCTGAACCAAGATTGCATTTTTGTTTTGTTGTTGAATACATTTTTGCTTTTTTTTTTTTTATAAGTAATGGTGAAATGGTGTGCTTTTTTGGGCTACTTCTAATTTCAAGATGTAATCACTTAATTTCTTTTCAAAATTTTGAAATTGATGGAAGTTTGTGTTTGTTTGTGCTTTTAAATTAATTCTGTATAGTTCCTATGTATGTGTCCAGTTGGTGCTTTTTTGCTCCACCCCGCTGCTTTATCAATAATTATTACTCCTTTAAGGCATTTCCTTTCCAGGCAACATTTACTTTCGTCTCTGCAACTGCGCTGTTTGTGACTGTTCCTCCTTTCTCTGTGTTCATTGTGGCATATATGTATATGTAAGAGAAGTGAGAGTGAGAAGTTCTCACTAATGATAGCTCTGTTGTGGCATGTATGTACATGTAAGAGAAGTGAGAGTGAGAAGTTCTCACTAATGATAGCTCTGTTGTGGCATGTATGTACATGTAAGAGAAGTGAGAGGGAGAAGTTCTCATTAAAGATAGCTCTGTTGTGGCATGTATGTATATGTAAGAGATGTGAGAGGGAGACGTTCTCATTAAAGATAGCTCTGTTGTGGCATGTATGTATATGTAAGAGATGTGAGAGGGAGACGTTCTCATTAAAGATAGCTCTGTTGTGGCATGTATGTATATGTAAGAGAAGTGAGAGTGAGAAGTTCTCATTAAAGATAGCTCTGTTGTGGCATGTATGTGTATGTAAGAGATGTGAGAGGGAGACGTTCTCATTAAAGATAGCTCTGTTGTGGCATGTATGTACATGTAAGAGAAGTGAGAGGGAGAAGTTAGCTTCAACGAGACCAGAAACTAAAACGTTACCTTCTTTTCTCGTTTCTCGCTGACACCAATCAACTTAGCAATATGTAAAATGATAAAGTTGTCTATCAGAATCAGATGCTACGATACTATTATCACAAGCCAAACAAGACAATAGCAGTCAATACAAAGTGGGAACAGAAAGACTCTTGTAAAACGTAATTATATCATCGGGTCTTTTCACTCCTAAGTACTAAGACTTGAAATCGTATAAAAAAAAAACCCTTATGAAATATAAAAAGATAGTCGGCTAGAATATAATAAATTGCATAGCACAGATGATTCCACAATTTAAAATTATGTCGTTGTGTTGTATTTTTTTTTAAAAGGACCCAGATTCAGAGGCCAAGTCTCAGCGCTCACCGCTTACTAAGGTCACAAGCAGACGTCGGTGAAGAACCGATGGCGTGAACCATTAAAATTTCATGCTGGTAGAAACGGGCCGGCGATACCGAGGTGTGATACAACTGACGGGAGCCACTACTAACAAATTGCACGACTATATTCTATGGTATTCCTTGAGGGATAGTTTGAAAAAAATTATTTGCCATGAAATTTGGGAAGGAAATAATGAGAAAATCGATCTATTTTATCAAACGAGTGTTTTTATGTAGAAAAGAGAGGAAGACAACGAGGCGAATGTAATTGTGACTAACTCAAAAGCGGGCCATTTTTTTTTATAACTATCCGCAAGAAAGAGATGTGAACCTTAATTTGCTTATGAAAGCATTGAGTGAGAGCTGGGAAGATTGAATTTTTGCAAGGTGTGCGAAAGGCGCCTGACACCAACTTTGTACTCCTTAACCATACAGAGTATAAGTTTAAAGAAAGGCATAAAAAGCCTGCAAGTTACAAAATCAATTTGGTACCCTGTCAACTTTAATTTAAATGACTTCCGTCCATGACGATAACGAAAATATAGGTCAAACACTAGCAGACCTTATATTTTGTTTAGGAGCCTTTAATTAGATGAACGTTTTTTTTTTCATTCGGCTCACAATCTACTTTAATAATTCAATTCTTTGGGCTTAGCTCTTAAATTTCTACAAAAATCAAAACAAATCGTTTTAAAGCAAAGTCGATGTACCTGTGGGCGGTGGGCTTAGTACTGTGTTCTTCGTTATTGACTGGACCGACCTGCTCACTTCATCCCATAATATTTTTCTGTTTCATTCTTTGCATACTTGTCGGTAGCTGAACTCATCGTCATGAAGACATTGAAGAGCCAGTGCTCAAAGCTAGATCTCGAAGTACTTTCTACACCTTGTTACAAAAAAATAAATAACTTTTCAAAGTAAAACTTACCGATGGTGATCCTTACAAAAATTTCTAAGGATATTGGTATACTGTTGTTTTTTCCCGCTAAGAAAGAACCAGATTTTGAAGTCTTTTGTTGAAATTGCTGCGCAATGGCATTGTCATAATGGGATATCGATATGATAGATAGATTCCATCAAATATATCTATTGAAATTCTTTAACATTATACTGTCCGTTATAAAATCAAACAAGTTGCTATAAATGACACATACGAAATAAACACATACGCATTCATTATAGAAAATTGTCGGCGCCTTATTCGATTACATGCTATGAAGTATGAAGAATTATCCGCGAGCATAACAAGAATATGTATTTCACTAACTTTGGTAAACGATTCCGAAGGAGGTCAGAAAAACATGCTCAACAGTACTCACCAAAGAAAGGTCCTTGATCCTTACGGAGCTGACACTAAAAATAACAGAGGATGTTGAAGCACCTTAGATCATTACTTTGCGGAAGACTGGAAAATAGGTGACTCTCAAGGCGCAGGTCATCCAAGTTGCTAAAGCGTTCTGCCCTGAATATTTGAATGCTGGAAGAAAATAATTCGGAAAGCCAAAACAATCTGTTTTATACTCTCATATCGCCTCTGTGAATGCCAGGGTGATATGCCATTGCAAATTAATGTAAATCCTACCACACTCATGAATTGGGAGTATCTGACTCTATTACTTGGCACGAGGTATTGTTAAAAAGGTCAAGCCTATAAATTAAGCGTATGCAAAGAATCTTAGGCAGCGGTATACGACAAAAAGCCATATGAATAAAAAGTAAATAACTTCTGCATGATCGTTAGCCAGGGTTATTGGCATGGTCTGCGATGCATTGTTAAGTGCGTACTCATATATATGAACACTGGCCAAAGTGGGCATCTATGGTAGTACTTTGGTCTCAGATATTTTCTTTGTCAGTCGATTGCCTCATCCTGAAATGATACTTTGCAATTTTGACCTATAAATATAGCTAAAGAACTTATGATGGTTGTGAACGCTTTATGAAATATTTTGGGTAGGTTAGGTTTACTTAAGTTCCAATTTTTTTTGACAGTTTTCCTCACATTCACTTCATCTCGGTTACTTTGGGTAGTAAATTTTCATCGTACCAGTAATTTCATTAGCGGAGACATAAGCCGAACGCCTTTTTTTAAAATTAAACCAATATATAATAATATGTGAAATAAATTATCAACTAAACAGAACATTAGTAAAGATAAGGTTCTTTGATGTTATTTTCAAATTTATCAATGTGCATAGAACTCTATTCTGGACTTTGCGCTCTAGTAGTTCTACAAATGGTTATCGTTTCCCTGAGGATTCATGATTGTTGCAATCAATTTACTTCGCATATAATTTTCACTGCTATGTTTTTTTTTCTTAACCACTTCGTGACATATAACGTACGCCGCACGTCCGATTTTTCGTGTCAAGATGCTTAACCCACGTACATTGTACTTTCTCGACATTCCCCATAGACGTTCAATGAACATCGTGTTTTATACTGCGTGAAAGAGGCACTGAATGAAAAGCAGTTTAAAATCTGATTTCATGACTGAATTCAGCGATATTGAAAACGCACGAATACTACCAGTCGTCAAACCAGAATAAGCCCCATCAGGGCGATTGATGATATCTCCGTTACGAAGAGGTTAATCTGAAATCATCACGTAAGTCTCTCTCTCTCTCTCTCTCTCTCTCTCTCTCTCTCTCTCTCTCTCTCTCTCTCTCTCTCTCTCTCTCTCTCTCTCTCTCTCTCTCTCTCTCTCTCTCTGAGTTGTATACACTGATTTCTTTAACGGGTCACACGACGAAATCTTATTTTTTCAGATGTTGCTCGCCCAACCCAATGCTATTGATGACTAAAAATTCACATTTCTATTATACCGATTTTTTTTTAATTTAAGAAACTAATATCATGCAATTAGTTTCAACATTTTGTCACTTAAAATTTGCAATGATTTTTAAAGATATCCAGCTTACTCAGCAAATTAAATCTGGGTCGCAGTAACAACTTTAATTCAAAAAGGTTATGTGATTTTTACGTGGCGTGGACTAAATGAGAAAGAAATCATAATGAACTGATCCTCCACCAAAAAAAAAAAAATGCAATTAAAGGGATCAATATACTTCAATGATCTTTCTTGAGAAGTGAAACAGCAGGACAAGATTTAAACCACATATTTGATTTTTTAAAGATTTGTTTTACAGAAATTAAGAAAATTGACATTTCTACTCACTTTCTTCGCAATTTTTATTTATTTCTTTTTCTGCAGGAATTAAAACTAAGAAAAAATATTTTGTAGGTTGTCACTGAGCAATGAACAATTTGAATACTGTTTTAACACATACACAAGTATATTTATCCATTCCTGAGTAGTGGGGTTATTTTCAATTTTCTTTCAATGTTTGAGTTTACTCACCCTTAATTTTAGCATCGCAATACAAGCAGTATAATCAAGAGATTGATATGTTTGAATAACGGGGCCCTTTGCTTCTTTACGTATTTTGAGTGACTTTCAAACTTTATCAGGTTTTAGAGATACGAGAGAACAGGCCGAGAGTTACAAAAGAGAGAAAAAGTAAAAGAAGTGTTCGATGAAGAAGAGGGAGGGAGAGAGTGAGTGAGTGAGAGAGAGAGAGAGAGAGAGAGAGAGAGAGAGAGAGAGAGAGAGAGAGAGAGAGAGAGAGGGAGAGAGAGAGAGAAATAAGTAGTATAGAAAAATCAACCACAAACCTAGATCTAGCTCGAGACCCACAAATAAGACGAAAGACGTGAAAACATTACCAGATGGAATGAACAGGGATCGAACCTGCGCCTCGATGCGGCACCCATCGCCTTGCCGAGACAAGACCAGGCACTTAACCCCTGAGCTATCCACTTCAGGAATAGTGACTTTCATGCTGGCTTGAATAGACTAAGAGGTTGAATCGCTAAGAACGATCAAGTCTATATTTTTACAGGACACAAACAAACTAGCCTCTAACGGATCTTAGAAAGATGCCATTTGACTGAAAAGCATAAATGAATATAGAAATAAAGAAAGCAGTCAAACAACGTTAGAGGCTCTCACTAAAGATAGCTCTGTTGTGGCATGTATGTACATGTAAGAGAAGTGAGAGGGAGAAGTTCTCATTAAAGATAGCTCTGTTGTGGCATGTATGTACATGTAAGAGAAGTGAGAGGGAGAAGTTCTCATTAAAGATAGCTCTGTTGTGGCATGTATGTACATGTAAGAGAAGTGAGAGGGAGAAGTTCTCATTAAAGATAGCTCTGTTGTGGCATGTATGTACATGTAAGAGAAGTGAGAGGGAGAAGTTCTCACTAAAGATAGCTCTGTTGTGGCATGTATGTACATGTAAGAGAAGTGAGAGGGAGAAGTTCTCATTAAAGATAGCTCTGTTGTGGCATGTATGTACATGTAAGAGAAGTGAGAGGGAGACGTTCTCATTAAAGATAGCTCTGTTGTGGCATGTATGTATATGAAAGAGAAATGAGACTGAGAAGTTCTCATTAAAGATAGCTCTGTTGTGGCATGTATGTATATGAAAGAGAAATGAGACTGAGAAGTTCTCATTAAAGATAGCTCTGTTGTGGCATGTATGTATATGTAAGAGATGTGAGAGGGAGAAGTTCTCACTAATGATAGCTCTGTTGTGGCATGTATGTATATGTAAGAGATGTGAGAGGGAGAAGTTCTCACTAATGATAGCTCTGTTGTGGCATGTATGTACATGTAAGAGAAGTGAGAGGGAGAAGTTCTCATTAAAGATAGCTCTGTTGTGGCATGTATGTACATGTAAGAGATGTGAGAGGGAGACGTTCTCATTAAAGATAGCTCTGTTGTGGCATGTATGTACATGTAAGAGAAGTGAGAGGGAGACGTTCTCATTAAAGATAGCTCTGTTGTGGCATGTATGTATATGAAAGAGAAATGAGACTGAGAAGTTCTCATTAAAGATAGCTCTGTTGTGGCATGTATGTACATGTAAGAGAAGTAAGAGTGAGAAGTTAGTTTCAACGAGACCAGAAACTAAAACGTTACCTTCTTTTCTCGTTTCTCGCTGACACCAATCAACTTAGCAATATGTAAAATGATAAAGTTGTCTATCAGAATCAGATGCTACGATACTATTATCACAAGCCAAACAAGACAATAGCAGTCAATACAAAGTGGGAACAGAAAGACTCTTGTAAAACGTATTTATATCATCGGGTATTTTCAAATCAGTTGAGAAAACCCGAAAGAATCAGTAAAGGAATCGAGATTTTGATAGACTTTCTGGCAATCTGGTCTTACTAAAAATTCCCTTTAGATTTGGATCACTTTGTAGTTTCCCAATCTCATTCTGCAAGTGTGGTCATGATGGAAACGAAAAATACAATGTAAAATTAATATGGAAAAGAGAAAAATCTTCAAAAATCGATAAATTTTGTCCACATGCCATCAAAACCTGTTTCTCTACAAAATTTTTAATCAAAAGGCAAAAACTAAAAAAAAAAACCACAATGAATTTTTTGTCTACATAAAGAAATAAAACTGCTCAGAAAACCTAGTACACGGCGAAAAATTAAAAGACATTTTTTCGAAAATTTACAAAGGGCTATACTAAACAAAAACTATACCTTAAATTAAAAAAAAAGTACAAGATATTAAAAATGAAGTATTTAGAAAAAAAACCGGTAAGTCCATAGTAATTGATTCTTAGACAAATTCAACACACAACCCCCCCCCCCCCCCTTTTTTACTCATACACACACATCTAGCGATAATATTTGCATTTAGAAATCAAAGTAGTGTACAAGATAATTACTCTTATTGAACTGCTAAACCGTGCACGAAGAAAGGACAACATTTAAGCACCGTAAAAGTGAAAATAGATGTCCCTCAACCCAAAATTACCAACACACGCCATCTCATCGTTAATAGATTTTTAGTCGAAGCTCTTGAGATCCAAACATTATTCATTGTCAAATCTGATTCTGTATAAATAGAAGATAATGCTAGCTCTACCCTTTAAAAAATTCGAAAAACTGAAGAGAAAAAAAAATTGGTGTATCTGTATTTTTCCCAGGCACGCACCCTTAAACCTGTTATTGGAAACATCTTCGCACAAGCGTGGAAAGGATAATAGTTAAATTCAATTTCAATCTAAATCCGTTTAATTTAAAAACAATACCACAAGTTGCCTTTTTGTTGAACACACCCCAGCATTGTGAATATTTAAATGGAAAATTAAAATACATTAAAAAAAAAAAAAAAAAAAAAAAACAGAGTATAAAATCTGTCTGTGAGTCAAGTACTTGGACACCAACGTTAATAGCAAAGTTCGGCAAAAACTGAAATTTCATGGCTGGAGAGTTACTAAGAACCTAAAGACTGAAGATTGGAATCATTTAAAAACAAATATGAATTAAATATGCTATGATATTAATATAATGATATTGGTCAGGAAACAATCAACTACGTTGATGATAATGTTATTCAGATATAGGTGGTAATGATCATAAATCTATGGCTGCTATTGCCATTAATACTGATGATGATGGTTTCATAGGTGTGTCTACACTAATGACAATATCAATGATGGTGATGATGATGATGATGATGATGATGATGATGGTGTTCATAAATACTGTGTTGATGATGATGGTGGTGATGATAATGATGATGATCATGATCATGATGATGATGGTGAGAACTATAGTTATGATGATCAGAAGGATGGCGATAGTGATGATGATAATGATGATGATTAAAAATGTGGTTGTTAATCAGCTTACAATTATGTCGGGTTCGGTAAAAAAAATAACAACAGCACACAGACAGTTTATTATGCTTACCACTACATCTACATACAACTTTCTACGAATGCCCACTTTAAATGGGTTATTAAATTTCCATTTAGATATCATTTAAATCAATAAATGTCAAAATATTATGCCCATAGTTAGAATACGGAGGAAAACTTTACGGCAAACATTATAAAGTATATTAGCACATTAAATGAAATCATTTGAGATTATATAAATATGCTGAAATCACTAATAGCACCAAGTTTTCTGATGATACTTTGGCTCGGTGTTTAAGTCGATTTTGCGATTTTATAGAAAAAGAGAAAAGGTGTTGTTTTATCTAGGAACAACAACAATAAAAAACAGCAGACAAATTCAAAAATCTGTTGCATCGGGGTGAGTGGTTCTTCTGCTATATAGAGTAGACATAAAAGAAAGGTAAACTTAAAAACTGTTAATCGTTTTTCAAGACGGAAAATGATAAATGATCCTTTCATACCACTTGAAGTATTATTACAAACCGATTCGCTGATGAAGATCATTACGAAATGTACAGATGGAAGAAAAAAACCAAGTCCCGTTTAGTTTACCTTAGCTTAAAAAATTACGCTAGGAATAGTAAGATTATTAAAAATTAAATGCCAGAAGAAATGTGAGAAGTCTTGAATAAAATAATTATAACCAAGAAAGGAATGAATGCAAAAAATTTAGATATCATAATTTTGGGTCGGGGTGAATGTTTTTCATGCTACATAGAGCAGACAGAAAAGAGACGTAAACCTAAAAACTGTTCATTGAACTAATAAAGTAAAATCTAAACTTATGTTGGAGGAAGTCTTCACTCAAACACTAAGTTTATGAAAGACTACCACACAAAAGCATACTTGGTGACTGAAAACTACTTATAGAACTTTGAAAAGATAAGTTCTGCCACTGCCACCAATAACTTAATACCATAAACAGTCACAGTCCAACACACCTTGATGGCCTTATTCACATGATGTAAAGAAGGTGGTACAGTAATTTTGCTACCACTTCTTGGAGAGGTAAATGATTCCTATCACCAGTTCTTTAAATGAATGAAAATAGTAAAGTAACAAGCGAAATGTTTCGTATGTAATGTAATGTAACATTATTAAGACGTTACTGATAGCTCTAAACAATTTGACACCTACTACGATCATGCTCTGTCACATCCGATCTGCCGTAGTGAGTTTTACTCAAGTCTTAATGTGCCGAAATCGATTCTCTGGACTAAAACCGGTTAGGTTATGGTGGTTATGCATCTTGCATCATTTAAATGTTTATTTAGGATTTCACCGTGCTTATACTTATCTATATTAAAAGTAAGAGCACAAATCCCTTTAAATTCAGGTCAGATATATTCTAGACTTAGTTTAACCATATTTCTGAGGGCCGTAGGATGAGTACTTTTCTTTCTGTACGACTCCTAAAGTGCAACTTACTTTTTTATATAATTCAGCAAAGCCGTCTAAATATGATCTAATCTAGTGCTGGCTGAACATAATAGGTTAATCCAATAGAACGAATGATGACGTTTATAGAAAATAACTATACATTCATCTGGACCAGGAGTTTACTGTTTTGAAATATAAGAGCATGCCTCGCTAGTTATCCTTTCGGATCTCTCAACACAGAAGAAAACTTGGAACTTTGAAGATCTGCTTTACAACTGCCTTTGTGGAATAAAAAAGCAGTATCACGCTTTACATATTATCTCCACTTTACAAAATGTACCAATATATAATACTTTTCATTTTGAAATGGCAGACAAACACTACTGAGGCACCTCAAAACCACTGATTTCTGGTGGTTAAAGATAAAATACCGTAAAATTTGAGCATATATTATTTTCCAAGGTCATTCTGAATCCTGCAGCATTAAGCCTGCTCCTCAGTTTTCTCTCCACTAAAGCATGGATTAAATATTCCTAAACCCAACAGCATTTTCTGAAAATGCTGCGAGGCAAATCTCAGATATGAGGGCGATTAAAAAAATTCTCATGTAAGAAATCGTGAGATTTAAATGACTTGGGTTAATTGGACTTGCAAACTATGCCGAACGATTTGCTGCCGTGGTGAAGGATGTATAAATCAAAGCCTCAAACCTACGATGATTGTTTGACTGCGATGACAAATAATATGTAAATGAGTTCACAAAAGACCCTAGTTGTCTTTTTTGCGATGTGTGTTTAATTAAAAAACAGAAAATTGCCGTCTCCAGTGATCGATGCGTTAAATAAATCACAAAACTAATGGTAAGGGCTATAGATGTGTGATTATGCAAGACTACTTGTTGTGAATGCGTGACGGAGAGGGTAATGGATGTATTTATTTAGCGCAAATACAGATGCTAAGTTTTCTCTGCTTTTGTTGACGATGAGTCAAACGATGAGTGTGTAAAATAAATCAAGCGACGGGTAGTGAATGGTTGAATGGCATTGTGATGAGTGTGTAAAATAAATCAAGCAACAGGTAGTGAATGGTTGAATGGCATTGTGATGAGTGTGTAAAATAAATCAAGCAACAGGTAGTGAATGGTTGAATGTCAGTACGATGAATGTATAAAATAAATCGAGCAACAGGTAGTGAATGGTTGAATGTCAGTACGATGAATGTATAGAATAAATCGAGCAACAGGTAGTGAATGATTGAATGGCATTGCGGTGAGTGTATAAAATAAATCAAGCAACAGGTAGTGAATGGTTGAATGTCAGTACGATGAATGTATAAAATAAATCGAGCAACAGGTAGTGAATGATTGAATGGCATTGCGGTGAGTGTGTAAAATAAATCAAGCAACATGTAGTGAATGGTTGAATGTCAGTACGATGAATGTATAAAATAAATCAAGCAACAGGTAGTGAATGGTTGAATATCAGTACGATGAATGTATAAAATAAATCGAGCAACAGGTAGTGAATGATTGAATAGCATTGCGGTGAGTGTATAAAATAAATCAAGCAACAGGTAGTGAATGGTTGAATATCAGTACGATGAATGTATAAAATAAATCGAGCAACAGGTAGTGAATGATTGAATGGCATTGCGGTGAGTGTATAAAATAAATCAAGCAACAGGTAGTGAATGGTTGAATGTCAGTACGATGAATGTATAAAATAAATCGAGCAACAGGTAGTGAATGATTGAATGGCATTGCGGTGAGTGTGTAAAATAAATCAAGCAACATGTAGTGAATGATTGAATCATATGGCATTGCGATGAGTGTGTAAAATAAATCAAGCAACATGTAGTGAATGATTGAATCATATAACATTGCGATGAGTGTGTAAAATAAATCAGGCAACAGGTAGTGAATAGTTGAATGGCATTGCGATGAGTGTGTTAAATGAATCAAGCAACAGGTAGTGAATGATTGAATCATATGGCATTGCAATGAATGTGTAAAATAAGTCAAGCAACAAATAGTGAATGGTTGAATGGCATTGCGATGAGTGTGTTAAATGAATCAAGCAACAGGTAGTGAATGGTTGAATGGCAGTACAATGAATGTGTAAAATAAGTCAAGCAACAAATAGTGAATGGTTGAATGGCAGTACAATGAATGTATAAAATAAATCACGCAATAGTTATTGAATAGTTGAATGGCACTACGATGAATGGTTACACAATATGAAGTTAATGATTGGCTGCTCTTACAATGGGTGTATAAATTAAGCCATGCAATATATGGTGAAAGGATGGCTGCCCTTGTGATGGGTGTGTAAGTTAAGTCGCACAACAGAAAAAAACCCCAGATGGCTGCCGTTGCAACCAGTTTATTAATTAAACCACACAGTAGGGGTAAATGGTTGGCCGCCCCCAGGAAAGGGTATAATAATAAAGAATAAGATTATAATTAAACTACACAGTAGGGGTAAATGGTTGGTTACTTTTGCAAGTGCTTGATTTTTTTTAAATATTTAAATCTTTCCCGGAATCGCGTGGAATAATTTTGGTCTGGTTCAGGGTACAAACCAAAAACAGTGCGCGTTTGTTTTAGCTTTCCTATTTCATACGCTAAAATGTAGAGCAGTGGGTTCATGAGCTAGTAAGTTCGTAGAAATGAATTGATTATTGTTGTTTTAGGTAAATATCTATGATACTTCGACAATGTAAAATCTCAAAAAAGAGAGCTGAATTCAAAATAACTCTTCCATCACCACAAAAGATATATATGAACTTCAACTTGTTATATTTGTTAGCTTCACATGGGACAAAATAGATATACATGAGCTAGAAAATCCTGTTTTAATTAAGATCAGTAAGGAAAACTTGATTGCAAGGGTTATTTTTGAAACTTGTGATTATTTGAAAATATATTTAATGGGTTAACATCCATTGTGGTGTCATCATAAAAGCTACTATCTTCTTTGCACAAAGGCTCGAAACTTTGAGGATTGACTTTTATAGATGTCATTAATCGTTGTGAGATTTTTTCGTTTGGTTATGTTTGTCCGTGGAAAGCGTATTTTTTTTTCTTTCGAAGCTTCTTTATTCCTTTCCATCTTCACTATACCCTAGGATTTCAGTTGATAATTACTTCTAACAAAGTTTTATGCATAGCATAGCTGACATGAAAAAAGTGATGCGAACTCTACGAAATCGAAAGACTTGTCATAACTTCGAAAGATTTGTCATAGCTGTTAAACCCTATAATAATAATAATAATAATAATAATAATAATAATAATAATAATAATAATAATAATAATAATAATAATAATAATAATAATAATAATAATAATAATAATAATAATAATAATAAATGTATCGACTTTCTCCACGGCGGTGTCAATTAGGAACAGAATGTATATTTTTCATATACGCCTGTGGGTGTCTGCCTTCTGTCGAACCTCTGCAAACACGTTTCGGCTTGTTCTTGTTTGTTTTTTATCTAATTTCCTCATATGCCTATTTACATAGCAACCTTAAAGGCATGAGTTGAATTTAAAATGACAAAATATGGTTTACAGGAGACGAGCTAAAAAAGCTATGGTCGAACTTTTAATGCTAATATTTTAGCAAACAGTTTAAGCAATGCAATGCTTGATTAATATTTTCTGATGTAGAAACATTTAGAAACAAATAGGACAGGCACAGACAGAGAGTAAGAGACGGAGACATAGACATTGGAGAGATAGAGAGAGAAAAAAAAAGAGACAAGAAAGAGAGACGAGAAAGAAAGCGCAATAAAGTTCCCTTTGTCTTTACATCTATAATCCAATTCAAAGTTATTTATCTGGCAATTAATGAGTATATCTTAAAGTATTTTGGTCCGAGTGTGAAGAGGATTCAACATCACCTACTTATAAGTCAATGTCTATAAAGAATGAAAAAAAACAATATAACATTCAATATAATATCTGATAAAACATAAATCAATATCACTAGCAGTTGTGCCTTTAGCAAGGACTCAAACGGAAATAACAAGGAATATGCCATTTAATGAGTCAATTTGTCTCGAGGAGACGTGCCCTAAGCAATTTGCTTAAAATATTTCCTCCCCACGTTATTACCTTTTTTTCCTTCGGTATAATTACCACTGGTAATATGTATCAAACCCGTTAAAACTGTGCGTAAAAGACAACAACAGTTAAGTTGATAATTGGCTATTGATAACTATGCAGCCATGTGCATCAATTTGATACTTTTTTTTCTAACAAATGCAGTGCTGCTATTGTTTTTGCCACTGCTATTGTTCTTAATGCCACTCCTGCTGTTGTGCGTCCACTGCTACTGCTTCTCCTGCTATTTATACGACTATAAAAAACGAAAACAACACCATCTGCTATTACTACTACTACTACTACTACTACTACTACTACTACTACTACTACTACTACTACTACTACTACTACTACTACTACTACTACTACTACTACTACTACTACTACTACTACTACTACTACTACTACTACTACTACTACTACTACTACTACTACTACTACTACTACTACTACTACTACTACTACTACTACTACTACTACTACTACTACTACTACTACTACTACTGCGGTTGCTGCTACTATTACTACCGCCACAACCACTACTGCTGTTATTACTACAATTATTATTTCTACTTCTAATACTTTCACTACTGCTGCTGCTGCTACTGTTCAACTTCTACAATAAGAACAGCAAAAACAACCTCTATTACCAATTTCATTATTGCTTCTACTACCACTATAACTGCTACTATTACTGATACCACTTTCTGAACTATACAATGCGTAAGTTCTTTTTAATTCAGAGAAAGGTTTAGAAATAGAGTTTGATTGAAATTGATAAAGAATAATGACAATAAAAAAGCTTTTCTTTTTATGAGATTCAGCACCCGATCTATAGTTTGCATAGAAATTTCTATATTTAATTTTTAGAGCCACCTACAAAACAATCGTACAAAACACAAATCTCATAGATGGTCAAATGAAAAAAAAAAAGAACAGTCTCTCTCCTCGTATTTTGAAACGAAGTTTTGTAAAAGATAGGAGAAACAACCAAAAAGAAAAAAAGGAGAAACTCCAAAAGCTGATTATGAAAAAAAAATCAATACCATAATCTGAACCTCGATTCCTCGGCTCTTGGTAACATTTTGAAAATGGTCAACACAAACCGCCAGTGAAATAGCTGTGGTGTAACCATTAACAATTCATAAGGGTGAAAACGATCTAGAAGTGTGAATGTGATAGCAGGCTTTTCTATAGTTTGACGTCTCCTGAGTCTGTCTCACAATCTGTCCCGTAGAAGTGTGATGCGTCCTCGAAGTCGATTCCCAACAAGGGAATACAAATCTGAAATGTGTAAGTGCTCTGATTTAAAAAAAAAATTCCTCCCTTCTATACCTGTCATGACACTTGGAAAAACACGCAGGAGAAAATAGATGTGAAAATAATAAAACTCCATGACATTCCGACCATATCTTTATTTCATCCCACGCAGATTTAGAAAAGCCGATATTCTGACGGGACAAAACCCTGGGGACAGGAAATAAACTCTTGTCAAAAACCCACTGCCAGGCGTTGAAGAAGATTCTGCACCAGATCAATTCCAAGGTGACTTCTTGCCTGGCTGTGCTTTCTTTCAATACTGAAATTAACTTACCTTTTACATTCTTCAAAGATTTTGACGGAAGAAAGTGACTTCTCACCTATAAGATAACCGTTAAGAGCACAGAAATAGTTAAAATAAAAAAGTATTAATTAAAATATCACATCACATAATTATGTCCAACGAAATTTAATTTGTAGAATGGTATGTAATACATAAAATTAAAAAAGCCATCTTTCGGAGATATTACATTAACAACATAAGATGCAAATGACTTTGCATTGCTAGTGGCGACTATTGTACTCATTTATATACCAGTTGTAACTCTTTCAATCCATTCAGTTTAAGAAAGGCCAAATATTAATACAAAAGGCATGCTTTTCAATTTACATGGCACTCAAAAGCTTGACGCCTCCCCCCCCCCCCCAAAAAAAAACAAAAAAAAAAAACAAACCATGGCTCAGTTACGAACCAATATATATCCATATATCTCCTTCCCCCGCCCATTTTTTTTTCTTCACCGCCCCCCCCCCCCCTCTTCTCAAAAAGCTTTTTTTCATGATGGTCCCAACACTTTTGTTTCTTTGATACATACTTAGTGACAAAATGAATGACATGAAACCTGTTAAAATTCAGAGCAGATTTTGAAAAAAATAAAAAGTTTTATCTTGATAATGACAATGCTAGAATGTGTATTAGTAACATTCATATTATGTATATATTGCTCTTTAAATGCTTACTTTAATTATTCTTTTCATTTAAATACCATATTAAACTGAAAGCATACTGAATGAGTTGGGTACTACTCGCAAGCTCCTAGAACTCACACAACAAGGAAAACTGAAATATGTTGGACATGCAATGAGACAACAGACTTGACGTCCTCTGTCCTCCAAGGTAAAGTGGAAGGAAAGAGAAAAAAAGGATGACTACCTGCATCACTCGCTAGAAATATCACAAACATCAGTGGCAAGAAACTCCAGGAGGTGGTCAGACTTGGCCAAGATCGAGAGTGCTGGAGACAACTGGTGAGGACATCATGCGCAGCGGTCAGCACTGTGCCCGGTGCCGCCGCCAGACGAGAGAGTTGAGACCACAGTAAACATATCCAGTGATCACAGCAAATACTATTGACTATTTGTAAAGTTTGGATTAGAGTCTCCGAGTCATTTAAAAAGTATTGAATAACAATAAGTATGTCTACTTTTATTTGAGACTTATGGCAATTTATTGTTTCATTTCTTTTTAAAACTTGGGTTAAAAAAAATATCGAACAGTTTGATTGAAAACTTGAGTGGCATAAATTAAAAAAAAATCCCTAACTTCACGCTTGATTGCATACTCAGCAAAACGTTTTCAGAGCGGATGTGAAAAGATTATACTAAAAAAGATATTCTCTAACTTTGCTATAGGGTTTCAAACCAGCAAAAGAAAAGGACAAAAAAAAAGAAAAACAATGATCCTTGTAAATTTTTTATCAGACGTCTCACCAAACGACAACCCGCCTCTACTCTTTTTTACAAACATTAACAAAGTGACATTCACGCGCAATTATTGTGTCTTGCAAGAAAAAACGAACAGGTAGCCTTGGATAAAAAGACTTGGTTAATTGTTTTACAATCATACCCGGTCTTACTACTGGTTCTGGGCGGTAATAACCAGTCATAGCGATGAGGGGTCTGTCCTATAACGGGAGGAGAAAATTGAACATGAAAGTGTAGGTGTTTCCACAGCTTTTCTTCCTTTTTTTAAACGCTTTTTTAAAATAATATGATGCCTGTTTGCATTAAATATTTGTGCGTGGCTTATAAAATTTCGAAAGGTCGACCACTTCACGTCAAAGGTAGGTCAAAGTTTCCAACATCTTTTTCTTTCTTTCTTTTCTTTTTTTTTTTTTGGGAATGACTATTTAGTATTAAACGTGATTTTCGGAAATTTCAATGCACTCATAGATGACAAAGAAAGAGAGAAAGAATTTACTTATATTGCTATAGAGTGCCAGACAAACAATATTTTGGGGATGAAACTCTCTTTCATACTCCACCAAAAAGATAAAAATCTAAGCATGACGCATAAACATGACAACTCTCACTAACAATTATGTTTTTTTATCGTGATGTTAGGTTGAAACAAATCAACAGTTGATTAAAATCATTCGGCTTCCTGGCTCCTTTCATCTCAAGGGACGGAATTAAATGCACACATTGCCTTACTCTATCTTTTTGTCTTCCTTTGTTTGTTTTGTCTTTTTTTCCTCTACCTGTAAAGTTACCTATAAATTACTAGCATGTTTTATGTAATCTTCCTTCCAGTTGAGCTGGTTTATTCATTGTAAATCACTTCATCCAATTTAACCATTTTGCCTTTCGACTTTTTCTATTCATCTCATAATTTATCTTTGGTATCTTTTTCCTGGCAAACTATTTTATCTGCTCTTTTACTTATTTCTTGTCAAACCATGTCTCTCTATTGCCAACTCATATTATATAAAAATCCACTATAAATTATGTAACACAGTAGACACTAAAACTTTAATGGCCCATAACAGACTGGCTAAAATTATTTCACACGTCGTAGAGGTGTTAATAGAAATATTTTTTTCATATCAAAACGGCGTTATGACTCCAGGGATAAAGTTCTGTAGACGTCACCAGAACATTGGAGTGATGATAGAACAATCCAATAGGCTCAACAAATCTTTTTCATCTTGTGTATAAGTATAGGCAGCGGTGGATGGGACAGGGGGGGTTCAGAGAAACAGAGCTAGAGAGAGAGAAAGAGAGAGAGAAAGAGAGAGAGAGAGAGAGAGAGAGAGAGAGAGAGAGAGAGAGAGAGAGAGAGAGAGAGAGAGAGAAAACAAAGATGGGGAAAGAGAATTTGTTATCAATCGATTTCTATTTCGATTTTGGGAAAAAAAATGAATGGAAAACCAAGGAGGTCTGTACTTATAATAATATATGTAAAAAAAATAAATATTGTTTTAATACACATTGATTGTAGGCTCGTCTGCGACTTCGTGTTTTTTTCCCACAGTCTTGAAATGTATCGTGTTCTTAAAATCCAACTTTAAAGATCAGAAGGGGTGATGAAATGGAAAATCTTTTTTTTTCTTTTTTTTTTTTTAACTTAAGATGACGGACACAAATCAGTTCCACTCATTTATTCCTGAGGAGAATTCTTTCTGCAACAGTTTAAGGCTATATAATATTATTTAAAATTATTTCAATCATAAAGTCTCAATAAGCTGGATCTATACGAAGGGGAAAAACTCAGAGGAATCAAAACTATCTTCATTATAAAGAAACTTTTTTCAGCCCATCACAGTGACTTTATTGTGTTTCTTGTATTGTGTTGAAAATGAAAAGGAAGCCTCAACAATGAATTGTTTGCAAATAATAATTTCACACTGCTTATTTCATTAGGTTTAATCTGCATATAAGCCTGCCTAGGACATTAATTATCCATGCACGTTTTTTCTAAAAAAAATTTCAGGAGACGTAATCTTAACAATGTGAGTTACGTATCGTAATTTTATATTCATTTAAATCTTTTTTTTTTTAACCTGTTTTTCACCTTTTTTTGTGAATAAAGAAATTCATAGCGATCTCGAGCTCCCACTACCACGACTCCTTTGGTTTTGGTAATTCATCTTTGAAAACCTTTTTTTTTAATTTAAAAGAATCTCATAGAGAAAGCGGCGGCAGTTCTGAATTCTTGAACGCCCCTTTAGTCTCTCAAAATTTTGTATGGAGAATCGGAGACGGTTTACACAGGTTTGAGGTGTTTAAAAACTGGCTGTAAATCAATCATGAGCTTTCCACAATCATGAAATTTAGATTTATTGTTAAAATGTTATCTACTATTTTTCTCGGAATAAGTTGTTTGCGATCTTTTGCACTAGGAAGGCCATCATCTAAACGACAGAAAACTGAATTACTTAGTGTCTAAAACGTCCAAAATCGGAGCATCTCTCTCACATCACAAAAAGACCTGGAAACAATAAGAAAGATTGCAGAAAGAAGACAAGAATGGACTGCCTTCACCGCAGACATAAAGAAGGCTGCCGAAGCTGCGAGGTCGGACGACACTCCTAGCGGAAGGCCTTAATAAAAATAAAAAAAGAAAACGTTTGATCCCTACTAATAAGCGTTTATAACGCCACAGAGGACGACACTTGATATGAAGTATTTTATAACCAAGGAGTAAGCTCTAGAATAGTTCAGGTAAAACAATACAATGCTTTGCAAATGTTTTCCATACATTTCAAAAGAAAAAAAAAAGAAGTTTAAAATCTCCGGAAACTGTGAAAACTTCAGCGCTATTTTCACCCCAAGAGGCTTTAAAAAAACACTATCTCAAATAGTACTGCCTTTATTTTTCGAGTGAAAATTTAAGTTCACACATTTTGGTCTGGCCCTTCGTTACTCATAAATTTTTCAAAACCTTTTGAAAATATGTACATAAAGTAGGGATTGAAATTCGTTCTAAGTTTATTCAATTCCAAAATGCTTTCAATATAAAATGGTGACAACTTTTCAAAATATGAATAATTGTCAACTGCAGAAGCATCTTGTATTTTCATCATTGACATTTAGAATAAGGACGCACTATAATTCAGGCGATAAAGCACTGGACTGACAAAAACCACCCAACCAACCCTAATAAAGAACTTATTTTAGCGGTAACAAAAAATAGTGCTTTTTCCTAAGAATCATAGGCTAATTTTGTAAAACTCCAATTTATAAATTTATTAATTTTTTGCAACCCTCTTTACCTCTTACGTTGAAATACATCGGCAATAAGAATATTTATCTAATTTTGTAAAAATCCCAAGCTGTGTATAGATTATTTTAAACATTCATTATGATACAGGTTAAAATAAATGGACATCTATGATTTCCGCAATGCAGTGTATCTTTAGACCCTATTTCGCGAGAATTGATATTGTTCTAATAAGCGCTTTAAAGAATTTTAAATAGATTTGAAATGTACAGGTTTTCTATAACATGAAACATGAGAAGTCAGTGTACCTCTTTGATACATCTCTTTATCCACAGAGCCAAAGAAGACACGCGGATCTTTAAACAGATCCTGAAAGATTTTTCCCTGTATTGAATCAAGGAAGTGTTACATAATATGTTTTATTTGTGGCGAACTGGATTAGAAAGAATGGTTTAGTGCACCCGAAACAAAGTGATTTCTATCTTAGCCCTGCTTCAGGCAAACCGGACCGAAGAAGGGAAAAAGAGCTGAAGGAGTCTATCTCTGTAGACTTGCTTTATGTCACGAACCTATGATGACCAGTCTCTCCATAATCTTGAAGCGCTTGCATTAAACATTCGGCAGCCGGTACCCTCAGCACCATTCAGATAACTCCTGATCAATATTCATCATCTTCACCAGTAGGCCATTATTTGTTTTGCAATGCGCTGAAATCGGTAAAATGTCATTAGTCATAGTACTCAATGCCTGTAGAAGAGATTATCAGCATCGGTAATAAACGTATTAATTTATTTATATCATCCGAAATAAAATTGCATTCGTAGAAGTTAAAAAAAATAAAAGAAATTTATCTTCTTTAAGGTACTGTATTTTCTTTTCTAATAATATTCCCGATTTTTAAAGTTATATAATTAGTTTTCAAACAATTGATCAATTTAAATTAGTGTTAGATTAATGAGACCCCGGCAATAAAAATCCCATGCTGAGATGCAAATCTGTATCTGAAGAGAAATCGATTGAAGTTGCGTAACTTTTTTCATGAAAGTCGTACATTTCGATTGATCTTTTGCAGGTTATGTCCGACTTTTCCCAACATCTTTGATGTTTTGTGCGCGATCTATGTGATCACGGTCATTATTTTCGTCACAGAAGAATAGTTATTAATTCTTTTACAAAAAACGTGTAGTGATGCATCTGTTACCTTCATGGACCTCAAACATGAATGAAAGATATAATCTTAAAATAAACTTATTTCTAGTATCGCTGTAATATTTCGGGGATCCTAATCTATTAAGTAACCCTTTTTGGATATTGATATTTCATAGAATAAGATTGTTTCATTGAACACAATTGAACATTTTATAACACAGAGAGAAACAGAGAGAAACACTATTAAATATATCTATATTGCAGTATAATTGGATATAGTAAATTTATTTACTTCCATTTTTATCCTTGCTTTACACCATTTCTACTATGGTTAGTATCTATAATTCTAATGATTTCATTATAGACCTTTCTTACAGTTTGTATATGTCCCGTGGTTGTTGCCGCAACAGTAACACTTGTCATATTAGTAGTAATCTACACAACTATAACTCAAGGGTTCGAATTTCAGGAAGGATCATTTCAACCGAAAGCCTATTTCTAGCCACTGCTAAACACAACATAAATCTGCAGCTCTATGTAATTCATTTATGATTATTCAAGGTGTAATAGCTAGTTTTGGTGGGGTAGTCGTAGTAGAAGTTGGAATAGTATCAGCAGGAGCAGCAGCAGCAGCAGCAGTAGTAGTAGTAGTAGTAGTAGTAGTAGAACTAGTAGAAGTTGCCATAAGAGTAGTGTAAAATTATGATTATGATGTCACATATTGGAAACATAATACAAGTATTACTCAGTGAATGTGCTCGTACCGTAATCAAGTAGAATCAACTTCAAAGCACCGCTCCTCATCTCTCCTTTTTATCTTCTTTTTTCAACTTTCACATTCTCTCAAATTCTGTACTGAATAAACCAACTCTCGTGTTAAGTCAATCGCACTAAAACCATATCAGTGAACATCAATTATTGACCTTCTCAGACAAAAGATGGACGCCATTGCCTGGTAAATAAACTTCCAAACCTGTTAGTTTGCTCTATAGAGACTGCAGAACAGAGATGTATCGATTACATTTTTCACAGTGTAAACATTACGTAGTTACTGGGAGGTTACTTCGATATTTACCGTCAAGTTGAGTCATCATTTTAACCCCAAATATTCAAAGCTCTCGTAATTATAGAGGCAGCTGTGCGTAAAGGGGTTTAAAAAATAGTTTCCGCGCGAAATAAGATAACATTTGTGGTTTATGGATGTTACGGTAATGCGCATATCGCCAAACAAATAGCAATATGAGTTTCGCTCGAATATATCACTTAATCAGACGAAAACAAATTCAAACCTTGAACGATTTTGTCGTAATTGCAGAATACAATTAATACTACACCAGCCAGACTGTGTTCATAGTTGTCGCCTCTCTGGAAAATGTAATTTTCTGGTATGTAAACTTTGTTATATCGTATATGTAAAGGGAAAATGGCGAAGCCTTAGTAAACATGGTCTATGCTCTTCTCTAATGATTTTCTACTAGGTGTACGAACCTTTCTTTGATAAAGAGCTCTATTGCCTCGCAAATTTAGTCCTCACCTGACCCGTTCTACCCTGATAAAGATCCGGATTGTTGGATAGATGAAGCAATGCCATTGAAACCAATGAATAAATGAACAAGAGGACAGAAAGCGTAGCCAGCAGTTTTGAAACAAATTTGAAGTGGTTAACCTTCACGTATCCATGGTTCATGGTTCATAGTCAATTTATCAACATTTCATTATTGTGCTATTGACGCGCAAAATTTGCAATGTCATAAACAAAGCTTTGGAGAAATATAGATGGTATAGTCCATTAGTAATCAAAAAGTGGCAATTACGTAGAGTGATGAAATTAGAGATAAATCCAAATTGGAAGGCAAAAACACCACATTTGGAGGAGAACTTGGTAATTATAAAGGATCCAAAAGGACGCAGCTGCCTGTAGATAATATAATTATAAGACTAAAAAAGAACAGGCACACAAATTTATAGTTACGGGACAAAGAAAAGTATTAAATTATCGGATGAGACACCTTGAGAGCGTCAGAAAAAGCAGAAACAATGGGATAGAATACATGATAGAGATTGGAGGATAAATGGATTAAGGTAAAGACATAAATATTTTAGAGAGACAGAGAGATAAAGAGAAGGAAAGAGAGAGCGAAAGACAGATAGAGAGAGAAGAGAGAGAAACAGAACGAAAGAAAACGAAAGGGAACGAAATAAAAATGGGAATTGGTGTAGTTGTTTACAAACGTAATCGATTGTTGGCTTAATAGCACCTAGTCGACTAGCCAGTAAACTGTACTTGTTTTTTAAAAACTTAAGAAACACATTCAACACGCATTGACATTTTTAGACGTGAGCTAACACTTTTTTGTAAAAGTGATGTTTTTTTTTTTTTTTTTTTTTCAATTTTTAATGTATCTGTTGTTCTTTTAACAATACACTTTCGAGAATAACATCCACATCGGCAAGTACCATCATGGCGTTAAGGAAGTAAGAATTACATTTATATTGTATTCCATGAGCTCATACAAACACGTATAATGTTTCTGTGAGTATAAATCGGGTCAAGAGATGTTTTACTTTGAAAATATTTGCAATATAAACGATTAAAAATAGACTGTAGACATAAAAACTCTTAACCGCAATTGATGCACTGTTTTTCCCACATCCCAGTTTTAGAGATGAAAATAAATGTAAGAATTCAGCAATCATGGATTTGTTACATTTAACTGGCATCGGAATTGTTAATTAACTCTAAAAGTACGCTGAAGAAAAAAATTCAAGACAAATAGGTAAATAATTACATACACACATACATACACACATACATACACACATACATGCATGCATCCATCCATACATGCAAACATACATACATATAGTCATTTATACATTCACACAGTCACGCAAACAAACACACATACATATATATGCACATACATACATACATAAATACATACATACATACATACATACATACATACATACATACATACATTTATAAGTGTAGATTATACATAGGTATATAAATAGATGGATATAGACAGATAAATAAAGAGAAGTAGACAGAACAGACGGAAGGAAGAACAAAAAATGCGGGCGAAGTAGGGCGAAAGGAAGGAGAATGAGTAAAAGAAAGAACACAGAGGCGAGTTGGAGAAGGATCGAAAGCAAAGAAGAAGACTATGGCTGAAAATAATAATTATAGAATGATTGCTGTTCGATATCAAAGTTACATGACTGTACTTAGTTTACAAAATATCTAATAATTTGAATGAAAGTCATATTTCCCACGCACTCAACTGGTAACTGGAGTGATGCATAAAAAGGATTTTAAAAATTAATATCAAGATAAATAATAATATAAAGATGATAAAGTTGAAAAAAAAAATAATTATGAGAGCAAATAACGCACGCCTTATTCAGATTTACTAGTGCGAGTCTAATACCGAGGATTTTCCTCATCTTCAGCCCAGACGTCATTGGAGAAGTTTTGGGCTTGAAGCCAATTCAATAAAAAGAGATCTTTGACTAGGCGAAGGCGGTGGCGATCCATGTTAATATTCTTATAATCTTGTTGACACTGCAGTAGTTTATAGAGGATTAGCGTAACGAACTCCAAATATAAGTATATTATATGGGAATGAGATCAACGGGGAGTCAATGGGTGATGGTAAGGGGCTCATCATCCTATGCATGCAGGGCAGATGAATCACACTATTGAAAACTTTCCCATAAAGTCCCTGGGCTTTTTTCGAGAAAGCTTAAGTTAAAAGTTGACAAAGCATATTTTCTGCAGATTAGAGCTCCTTTATTTTCATTGTAAAAAGCAACGATAGTGCAATACTTCCTTGTCCTATCAAAGAGAGTAATGAAGAGTTACTGAAAACACAGGCGTGCATGAATATGGTATATTATACTGTAGCAATAAAAATATAAGTAAGCTGGTGTGAATAGAGAAAATTATAGGGATACCAGTCGAAAAAAGCTCATCACAGATGACCAAGTCAGTCAGGAGGAATGACTTACTTGAGTGAAGGGCGTTTGTTAGGAAGGTCTCCATACCTTGAAACTTTAACTCTTGTTTTTTTTTTCTTTGTTTTGTTTGTTTGTTTGTTTTGTTGTTGTTGTTTTTTGCGATGAAAATTGCGCTTTCAGCTTATATCATTTTGGTAGATTATGAAAACTTCGTCCTTGATTCCCAAAATCTCAAAAGTTCTATGTATTAAACCGGCAATTCGGTCATCGGTTCGGTGTGGAAACCAGTACTTCAAATACTCATTGCAGAATGTTATGTGGACCAGAGGCGCGTTTCTTGCTCAGTCTAACTATGCTGTCTCTGATTTTATTTTTTTTTTCCTTTAGCAATAGGATTTGTTAGTGATAGCGGCTGTCTATAGAACAGCTTAATGTCGCTTGTGTTTTCAACCCTGAATTTTATCTCGACTTGAAGGGATGGGTGATAGATTTTTGTTTTTGCTTGTCTTTGGGGTCGATGACCAGCCTCTCATCCTCATCTTAGAGCTCCGCAAATTGAGGCTTTGACAAAATTGAACATGCTTTCTTTACAGATTGATTTATTATATTACGGTCTGAATGTCACAAGCTCTTTCTAAATGTGCCATGTCGTAAACAAACTTAACACTAAAAATTTAAAAACAAGAAATTCGTTTCAGCAAAGTCTACACTTAACTCGGATTGTGCAAATGTTCCAGACACCGTTATTTCAATATTATTAGATTGCATAGCTACGGTTGTAAGTATTTAATGCATATAATTGACACGCGCATCTATTTTTTTACCTTCACTTGAATCCCTTCAGTTTGTTAGCTGAGATTAGCCAATGTATCATGCCCAACTTGATTTTCAGATCTGCTTAACTCGAAAAGCCAAGTTTCTAAACTGATATTTATGTTCTTTATATTTTCTCGTATATATGAAAAAAAAAGAAACAAACTATGACGTCAGTGATATGATCTTGGCTATTATGCTCGTTTCTTAGTGGGTTTTAAAGTTATAAGTGACTTCAAGTTAACTTTATCACAAATACACGACAATAATGATGCAGACTGAGTTAAAAGAGAGAGAGAGAGAGAGAAAGAGAGAGAGAGAAAGAGAGAGAGAGAGAGAGAGGGATACATAAATACATAAATGGAGAGAGAAAAAACAATTGAGTAACATCACGTCAGACAGAGGTTGAAAGAGAGGTGTAAAGCGTAAATGGGAAAGAACAATTCTGAAAGAGGATGCATCAAATGAATAGGCGCCACAACGGATGGAAGATGACCTGGAATGGTGACTTACATAGGAGTTAAGACGCATAGTTTTTCTATAAAATTAGTGGGCAAAATAGTGAAAGACAAGGCATTTCATTATATCATAAAGCGAAGGATTGCATACATGGTAGTTCAACAGAGGAAAAAGCGAGAGAGAGAGAGAGAGAGAGAGAGAGAGAGAGAGAGAGAGAGAGAGAGAGAGAGAGAGAGAGAGAGAGAGAGAAGGGAAGCGAGGAAGAGATAAATAAAGAAAGATTAGTAACTGGGATGTTACTACGATAGAACGTGCTTGCATGATGTCTAGCTCGCCCAACAGTGTACACCGACTGTAGCAAGTTATTGAGACTAGATCCTAGGAAACTGTATGGATCCATGAAACAAACAAACAAACAAAAAACCTTGACAATTCATTTATTTTCTTTCTTACAACATCTTAAGAGCACGTCTGTCGGAAAGCTTTTTATGTTGGCATGACTATGCCAAGCATGGCCTTCAAAAGGTCTTGTGATATTTGATATATTTGATGTTGTAAACAGTTTGTCTTTGTTATGTGAAATAGTCTGATTAGCTGTATTTACGTCTAAGGACGTTGTTTTATTGGTTAAGATGTAACATGGTCCTCTAATAAGCTACTCAGCGGACTTAGATAATCGTGAGCTCGAGACAACACTAACAGCGAAACGGTCAAATTTCGCGATGATAGAGATAACGGGCAATGGGATATTTCTCAGCTGTTTACTGCTCTGTATAAGCATTCCCAGAAGGCTTATGAGAAGCAATGTATGGGCAAAAAAATTCATGTTAGATTGTTCAAGACACTCTGAACAAATACAATAAGAAACGGCAATTTAAACATAAAACTAGCATTTTTATGGTCAAAACTCGTCACAAGATTTCCGCGTAAGTATTTATCAACATACTCGCACATGAGCAATTCAGAGTGCATCACTGAACAAAGAGAGGGAAAGAAAGAGAGAGAAGACTGAGAGTGAGAGAGAGAGAGAGAGAGAGAGAGAGAGAGAGAGAGAGAGAGAGAGAGAGAAGTCCTTTGCTATCAGTAGAGTTTTATCCGTATCAACTTGCTTGGAATGAATAAATGAGGGTGAAGATACTGCAAAAACTTAATGAGACCGACGCAGTCATTTTTCCCTCATTAATTAAAAGTCATGTGTCTACCACTGGACAATGACACTAAATAAGATGAGAATGTTGCCGTTTCAAAGTGGAAGAATAAATTCGTAACAAAATTCTTTTCAGCTCATGATCTTCGGCTATTCTTGATAACACGCGCCTTTTTATGTATTTCAACTATTAACATATTACTTATTCACAGAACACTTAGGTAAAAACAGTGTTTTTACCTGTTGATCTTCGAATATTCTTGCAAATATTGCGCTTTTAAAGAGCTTTTTACTTATATCATGAGAAGAGTTGTTAGGCGTCGAAAAACAAATTAAAAAATTGGAAATGAGCTTTTAGACGACTGAATTCGAGTTAGTGGCGTCAAATTGATTCAAAGCAGTGAGTCTTTTTTTCAGGAGAGCTGCAAGGTTCTTACAACCAAATGGGTAGGCTTCAAATGGCTGAAAATTTCTGTAGAGGTGACTCCTGTGCCTTGAAACTATCATAGTATGTTTACTTTTAGTGTCTCCAGAATGCTTCCATTAACAAATTTACCATGAATGGGACGAAGATGAAGGAAACCAGGGACCCACATTCTACTATGGCAAGAAGAAGATCGAAGACAAATCATTTGAAATCCCAAAGCCAGCCCCGACTTTGATAAGTTTAGACTCTTGTCGCAGCGAGTGGAAATCGCCCACGTTATGAGAATTGCGAGTTCCAATATAAACCTAAAATATACAGATTTGCAAAATCCGCACAAAAACGCAAATCTTTTAAAACTACTTGGGTTTGGCTGTGATTATATGTCAAGGATGATCAATGAACGAATGATCACCACTTCCTTAAAATGAAAAGTTCAAGACGGAGAAATCAGGAGGGAAACCATTGATCTTAACGTTTGTAGTCTTTGTTGGTGCAGCCTGCACTAATATACAGGTGGTTTGTGACACAAAGGTCAGTAAAAGTAGTTATTTATTATTTTTTGTGCTCAGTATTGTAACTTTCTTCAAAACTCTTTTGTTTCTATTGTTTTTGTTATTTGTTGTTGTTGAGCAGTTAAATGTCAACCAGACGAACCTCCAAGAAGTGTTTCGATTCTATCCCTCAAATGTCTCGCCGCGCTGGGCTATTAAGGAGAACTCAAAGCGACGCCTAAGTTTCACATTATTCCTCTACCCACTTCAAACTTCCTGAACGACAATCGGAATTCAATGAGGCGTTATCCCCTGTGAACTATCAGCCGGAGTGGAGTCTTCCCTTCAGTCTTATCACACACGCATTAGACCCCCGCTAGCCCGTTGATGGATATCGAATGTTAGAATAGAAGAAAGATGCTCTAACCTGTTTTTGTTTTTGGTGTAATTATTTCTTAGGCTTGAGGTATTGCAAGATTGAAACTATTTGTGACACAACTCGGTAAACACGAAAGAAACTTGTAATGTCCGCTAACACCGTATTTGAAACACCGTATTGCAACGTTTATCTGCTATAAACAGAGGGGATAAAAAAAAGTTTCCAGAGTTAAAATGAGCGAAAACAAAGGTAGAGAGAGAGGAGGTACAAAAGTCGTTGAAAAAAATTAGGGATTTAAAAATCAAACTTATTTTGAGAATGATACATGAAAGTAAAGTCCTTGAATGAAAGGAAATAGGCTGATGAATCATACTATACGTTTCCTTTAGTTGCTTTATCATTTCGATGTTTTTCCATAAAGTGATCATCATAAATAGGAAGGGAAAAATGTCAAAACTATTGAGTATACTGACTACTTTGATACCTTTCTTTGAATTAATATTGGTGTCTGCGGTCTTCGAATTAATATTGGTGAGTGCAGCAGCAAAAAAAAAAAATAATAAAAGGTAAATGAACAATTTATTTTATCTGCAGATTTAATCTATACATGATGTTAACCATCCAGATGTTATTAAAAAGAAAGTGTGGCATTTATTTCACCTTGCTATTGAATTTTGAAATAATCATTGATGGAGTAATATCTAACGATGTTATTTTTTATTGAAGATGAATTTTTTAGGCTCAAGTGTCACCTTTTCCTATTTAACATTTCAGTAGACGAAACAATTAATTCCAAATGAGTAAATTTTTATTTTTCTACTATTTTTCAAAGAGTAAGTGAATACGATGAAATGCAATTTAAACTATTTTGCTTCTCAATGTCAAATTTACTGGAAATCTCAATGAGATATAAAATGTAACGCCATTGCATAGCAATCATGAAAGATTTAATTTTGGATACAGAATATTGCCTCAGCTGATCCAATCTCAAACCTGGTACAGCTGCATATCTCGTGTTCCTTGTTAGAAAAATTTTTTTTACCGAACACGGCTTATCATATCAATCATAAAAGACAACGCAGTAATGTATCAAATTAATCCTCCACGTGATAGTTTAGTCTTAATTTATTTTGTGCTCCTTGGAGAAAAAATGGGTTGAAATCAAGAGAAAGATAGACACTTGTTATTAATAAATGACAAGGAAAGTTCAATCAGCACGGTGAATTAAACCTGATTGTTAAGCGATGCAAACTGATGTAACACCTTCCCTTTCGGAATTCAAATTAGAAATTACTTATGAAATCATTCAAAACTTTCACAAAATGAAACCAACCAACATTCAGCGTTCTTTGCAAAATTTCTTTAAATAACAAAACTGCCTTTTTTAATCCATAGCCTAACATGTATTACAAGAATTAGTTTTCATGATAATTTTCAACTTTATAAGATCAGTTTGAAAAACGCAACAGTTTATGAGGAGATCGATTTTCGGACCGACTCTTTACATTTTTATTATTATGATATTGTTAGATTGATAGCTAGGTACAGATCTATATTTAGTTATAGCAGTCTGGTATTGACAACAGATGCGACGAAACGGGTTAGAATTATCTGAGACAAAAAGTATGGTTTCCATTCTAACAATGCGGACAAACCAGACGGAAAAATGTATTAAAAATAAATTAGTGGATGTGCAATATATTTTTCCATCATCAATCAATCGTAATTGAAAAGCCCTTGTTATATCAAGGGCAATAACTCACAATGTCGCTTAACTTTTTCTCTAAAAACACTAACTTTTCTTAAAGACCTTGAAAATGTTTGAAATGGATTTTTTCTCTTTAATCAACCCTTATGGACTCTTGTGCTATCAGGAAACCTCTTTTGACTGTGTCATAAATTCAGCGCAGTTTACAGCATTTCTAATGATCTGCAAACAGCTATTTACACGTAGTTCTGACTTAGTAATACGTTTATCGAAGAAATTAAAATCTCAAACAAAATCTGAAGAATTCGAAGCATAATTTATTTACTGTCCATCATTTCGCTGTTATCGACCTTTCAACCGACAATCGGGTCGAAAAGTATGACGTCACTTGCGGTTCTTAATAAACTGAATATTAAAGAGCCCGGGTTTTATCATCTATGATTCTGCAGGTTGTCTTTAGCTGTCTCGTAACACACGACCCCTTCTCAGCGCATGATGATCTAAGTCATCAAATCTATTTATGCACTTGGCGTACTTGATTTTTTTGGACAATAAATAATAGATTATTAAGAAAAAAATGGAAATTGAGCGTTGCTAAGGGACCCGACATCATGCCGTCTTCATCTCATTTGAGGGAAAATCGAATAATACATAAAAGAGGTTGAATAAAGATTTAAAAGCATCACTTATGAAGGACTTTCCTTATGACTTAATATAAAGAGAAAAATAAATTCGTCATTTACCAGTTTTTTAACATAGTTTATTTCACTGGTGCTCTTCTAATTTTATGCACATAGACATAATTTTACCTCATAAAACATCGTTTCGATAATGATATTTGGTGTGCAGATAAGAAGACAACTTTTTGACAGTGATTTGTCATTAGACATAATTTACCTGTAAAACGAATCAACGGAAAGTATATTGAGTGCTGGATACACGAAGTTGAAAGAGAATTCAAAAAAGAAATTTAGAGAGAGAGAGGCAGAGGGAGAGAAAGAAGTAGAAGAAGAAGAAAAAGAAGAAGAAAAAGAAGAAGAAGAAGAAGAAGAAGAAGAAGAAGAAGAAGAAGAAGAAGAAGAAGAAGAAGAAGAAGAAGAAGAAGAAGAAGAAGAAGAAGAAGAAGAAGAAGAAGAAGAAGAAGAAGAAGAAGAAGAAGAAGAAGAAGAAGAAGAAGAAGAAGAAGAAGAAGAAGAAGAAGAAGAAGATAAAAATGAAGGGGGAGAGATATATGGAGAATATAGAAAAGTAGAAAGAGTGAGGCTGGTGAAAGGAAAAAAAAGCAAGGGAGAAAGATGAAGAGAATTAGAATACGGTAGAGAAAGAGACAAACAGACAGCCAATCGGACCAAGGCATAATGACAGATAGACAGTTAATCAGAGAGACAGAGACAAACGTACAGAATGAAACATATAAGTGGATAAACAGGCGGACAGAAAGACGATCTATTAAATATATACGACATTATTTTGAAAACAATAATGTTTACCCCGAATTGCTTTTTTATTGCTGCCCTAAGCTGATATCAAAGACATAAAGTATCATTTTATGCGACCTTACGATGGCAGTATCATATAATCAAACATGGGCTTTTCCTTGAGCTTCTGAATCAAAATCTTCATAAAAATAGATACGAAATATATTTTCAGAAATATTATGGTTGATCGCAACAAAAATTTATCAAATTCATAATGTTTTAAAATTTTGAGTTACTAGTTTGTTCCATGATATGACACGGTTGATTATTTGTGCGTTTGATTGTGGTGAATAAAAGTTTTGTTGGGAATGTTATTTTTCTCAATCGGCATGTTGACTGTTCTTAACCAATTCGCCATGAAATCTTCTGTTCAACTGTAAGGTTATCAATTTTAGCAACTCTTTCATTAACTTTACCACCTGTAATAACTCCGATTTTCCGACATTGTCTATTATCTGAACTTAATGTCACATAAAGTATTCACAGCACTTTATCAGCAGGCACAAATAAGCCAACAAGGTCGAAAATATACATTTTCTTTTACAGGTTTTTAAAGGTGCGTGCTTATTGGTAAAAATGTCAGTATAATTATCATCGCACATTTTATTACGGCGTATTGATTCGTTCGCTACTTCTTTTCAAAACACGCCACGGAGTAGCCTTTAATCTAGACTTACTTTTTTCTATAAAATATTGCAAACCTTTATCTGCAAAGAAAGATCCATAATTATGACTTAGATCTATCGAGTTAAGTCTCCTTTTGTTTTGTTATTATCTGGACGACTTACAAGATACAGAGTATTGTTGTTCTATCCGGGTAAATATTGACCTATTCTGCCATATTTGATTTGGAGGTATACATAAAGAATTCCAAATTATACTTTTTTTCGTTTCATTTATTCTCTGATTTTTCCAGTTGCTTTTTATCGCTAGAAAATGCAGACGAGCCCGCCAAAGCCAAAATAAGTTAATTAATGATTGGATTTAAGGGATCCATCACAACACGCATTAAACGTCATTTTAAATGCTTTTAAAAGGAAGCAAAAACTCATTTTTCCTTCTAAATTTTTTTGTTGTTTGCGATTTTGTATTCTATTTTAGTTTTCACTTTTAAGCAAAATCATTTTCCAAAACGGTTGTAATCCATGCGTTGTGTAGCCCTGAGAATGTGTCATAATTATTGATGGAAACAAGTTAAACACCATGATTGAACTGTAATTATTTCCTGCTGTGAATGGATTTTTTCACGAAAATATAACGGATTAAATGACAGTGCTTCTGGGCCACATGAAATGTGCGATATAGCTATTTCAAATTAATTGAGTTCATGGTAAAACAACGCGTGATGAAAAACCGTAATTCTGTGAATGCGATCATTATTATGATCACTTGAATGAAAATCTCTTAAAAAACCAAAACAAACAAAAATTATATAATATTTCTTTGGTTCAAAGATCTGTTTGACTCTTTTACCTGTTAAAACGTAGTAATAGTAGCAATTACCATGCATGTTTCAGTAACTCTTACTTTTGCTCACAATGGTATCAGTAGGTAACTAATAGCAGAATATTATACCTTTGCTGGCCGTCTATACTGAGGCATATCAAATTTTAAAATATGCTCTAAGTTAGGCTTTCTAAATTCGGTTATTTCGACTTATTCGACCTACATTCAATTTTCTGAATCTATAATCGATCTAAACTTAGACATTCAAAGCTTAGTTTGTTAGTTTGTTCAATAAAACGATAACTTGAGATTTGTTTGGGATTGTCTGAATGCTTAATATATATGGATTTTTTTCTGAAATATGCTGGTAATTTTTTTAAGATCTTCATTATATCAGTCTTATTTTCTTCCTTAATCTTCTTTTTAGATACCGAAACTTCCTACACTTGGGGTAATATCGGTAAAATGTTACGTGTTATAGCAATGCATAGAGAGATTTAGATTAAATTTGGTTATAATATA
>JAWDGP010007844.1:57500-62500 GCA_033675545.1 Elysia crispata | reverse complement strand
CATGATGATTCCATTCTTTATTGACAATCCTTTTGGCTACAAACCTCTTTTTTGTCTTCATATTACACAATTTTATCTTTACTAGGTTTACGAAATAGTATTCTTTCACTATATTTTCCCAAATATCGAAAGGGAAAAGCCTCATAATCCATTGCGATAGAATTCTCTTCTGAATCAGATCGAATTTGTTTATATAGTATACAGTAACAAAAGGAAAAGAAAAGTTGGATGCAATATTCAAATCTAACTAGAGGCACAATATTTGGCATATTGCCCTTCCATGGCCGACCTCTTGGAAAAAGCGGAAAAATTGCTTTTTGCAGGGGAGCATTAAATTCTCAAATGAAAGAGATAAAACTTGAAAGAAAAAGAGGGACCAAAAAGGAAGAAGAAAAAAAAAAAAGAAAAAAGAAAATACTCATACTTAGAGGAAGTATGCCATTACTCAAGGCAGATTTTATTTTCCCGGTCATTTGCCAAAAAAGTTTAAAATTCAGTTTGCATCAAGAACCAGATCAGAAGATATTTTGAATTAAAATGTTACATCCAAGAACATAGGTTTGCATACATGTGCAATTTTCGATTTCTCAACATCTGGTTTAAGAAGGTGTGCTTATCATCTTTTTTTTAACAAAGACATGCTTTTTCTTTAACAATAGGAAATTGCATAAAATTGCATTATAAAGAACAACCAATTAAAAGTATCATGTAAATTTTAATCTTACAAGTTATCAAGTGGAAGTATAGACCACTAATTGTCATGGTCAGAGCTCACCAGTAGTATTGATAAGATCTACTTGTCAAGTTTGATTGTCTATTAATTCCTATTCTGTTCATATCATTTGTCTAAGTGACAGTAATCTATTACCAGCTATCCTTTTTATGGACCATATATCAATGTGAAGTCATTTTAACAGTCTGCCAGCATTGAAAAAGGTCACCAAGTGAGCAGAATTCAGTAATTTAGGCAGCAGGCAATGAAGGCAAACCCGATCAATAACACCCATAAAATCTGGATACTTGAGCAATAAAATGGTGGGATTAACAAGAACTTTCTGAACCTACTTATCACTTTTTAAGGAAAAGTAAGATTCAATTATCACTCAGATGTCAAAAACCCATCTTCTCATCCAAATGTCTCTATTCTTGCGCCGCTGTCGACACAACTTTAATCAATTCTTTAGAGTTTTTCCTCATAGAGCCTGTTTCGTTAAATTTATTTATAAATACATTCTTAGCTATTTCTGTTTAGCATTTCTGGATAAAATTAGAGCATTGAAGCAACTAAAAACTGCCATATCTACATACGTTAGAATGGAATTCTATGATGATTTCAGCATTCATTACAAAATGCTCCTACTTGTGATGGTAATATGAAGCAATGCGTAAAGTCGAGGTAAAAGTATACACCCGTCCAGATAATTACACAACTTCATAATTAGTATATCTATAGTAACCAAAATGGTTGTGATCCAGTTTATATTTCACCGATACATTTTTCAGTTTTAAGAAATCAGTAGGTTTGAAAAATATTGTGTACACATAACAGAAAAGCTCAAGTGATAAGAAACTCAAATCATCAAAGTCTAAACTATTTTTATAACTTAGAGCTTCTAGGACAATTAATTTAAAAATTAATACAACACAGTTTTCCTACTAATTCACTTGCTACTGCTTCTACTGATGTTTCTTCTATAACTACTACTACTACTACTACTACTACTACTACTACTACTACTACTACTACTACTACTACTACTACTACTACTACTACTACTACTACTACTCCTACTACTTCTACTACTACTACTTCTACTACTACTACTACTACTACTACTACTACTACTACTACTACTACTACTACTACTACTACCACCACCGCCACTACTACTTCTATTACTCCTACCGCTGCTGCTGCTATTGCTCTGCTGCTGCTGCTACTACTACTACTACTACTACTACTACTACTACTACTACTACTACTACTACTACTACTACTACTACTACTACTACTGTTGCTGCTGCTGCTTCTACCACTACTATACTACTGCTACTACTACTGCTGCTACAAGTAGAACTATTTCTTATATCTATATAAATAGCTGTTCAAGTATGGTCTCCTGCATGTTGAATCAAGTTTCGTTCGTTTATACACATTTCACTGTTTTCTGTTTCTCTTAAGTAAAAGTAATATAATTTCTGAAACAAGTTCTACAATTACTAAGAAGCACCAGTAGCTGTAGGATGTCCGCCTTTTAAAATCTTTTGAAGTTTTATCCAACACCAACAGTGAGTGAGTTCTGCCTTGCCCGACTTGGACTTGTTGAATATTTATAAAAGGTTTTATATCATTTTTAGTGGACGGAATGTATTAAGCAAGTAACAAATAAAGAGACTTTTTTTTTTACTCTTATCGTCTTTTGTACTGCTAAGAGGATTACTACTACTTTTTATTGCTAAATTAAAGTAAACTCGGCTCTTCCAACACTGTCAATGCCACTTATTGTCGCCATTCAGGAAAAGTATAACTTATCAGTTAAGAGCTTTCGTGGCAAAAGCCCCGAGAAAGATCACACTGAATTTTACAAACAGTAATTAAAAAAAAAGAAAGTTTGTCCAATTTCTTTTTCGATTATCTGCTTTTTGTTTTCTTCTTTTTCTCTGGAGATTATTTTCTCACAGCTGGTGAGGTGCTCGCAGCGCCCCGAGATAATTACTTTATGTCTTCCAGCTCGGCTTCCGCTTCTAAGCGACAGATAATTCAGCAAGTGGCTAACACTCTGTCCAAAGAGTGAATGTCCAGCAAACATCTAAATTCGAGAAATATGCTGCTTAGCGTGTTGAATCAAAAGAAGGGAAAGTTTATAGTTAAAACTCCTGGGTTTTTTTTAATTAGTTTTTTCTACTAAGACACATAATTACAAACTGCTCTGCTTGGTTGTGTCATAATTCGAAACCCTTAAATTCAGCGCTGTCTAGTATAAAAGAGAACTTTTTGAAGCGCAACTAAAATATGAGAGAGAAGGAAACTTGCAAGTTCTTTCTAAAACGACTCCATATTCATTAGATACATTACCTTTATTAATTACCCGCATTTTGTGAGAAACAAAAATTAGTTCCATTCAATTTAATGTGCGGTATCTGAAATAAATTGATTTTATACTCAACTACTGTTGTTCAATTTAAAACTGCACGTGAACCAAATAGATGAGGTTACAAAAAAATGGGAGATCGCAAACTGGAAACACTTTATAAAATGAACCTCCTCCCACATAAAAGAAAAAAAATGTTCTTAAGCATTGTTGAATTTGATACAAATGCATTATATCCTCTTTTCAAAACTGGAAGGAAATAAGGAAATATTGCTCATGCCAAATTGAGCTCGACCTTCTGTGATATTCTCGAAATAAAATATTCATCATTGTCACTGATAGATAGGTTTCTCTGGAGTTTTGCCCATTTGTTAAATTAAATGCAAGGTTTTGTTTTCTCTGAATTGTCACCTTATGAGGCATGGGTTTCAACAATGCAAGGACGGGTGCGACATAGAGCGAAGTGTATTTTTCACGCACCTAGGTCTATTTAAGCGTTCTTTCATTACGTTATTTGCGAGACTGCCATGACCAGCAATTCACTCTGCTGTGTGACACATAGGACGCATTCAGTTGCAACCTTGATTATAGAGCAACGGTCTCATGCTTGGGAAAAATTATAGCCAGTGTTTGATATAGATCTCGACAGCTTTTCTAACCTTTGACTAATAATTGTTTGCGTGAGTTAAATGGTTTTTATTTTTTTTTCTGCCCCTCTCTCCCGCGCAAGTCTGGTGAGATCTGACGGCTGTCCCAGCGCGGCCGCGACTCGAGAGGAGGAAATCGCCGTTGATTTCGGCAGTGCGCGCTGAATGTCAGCATCTGGCCCAACAAGTCTTAGAGTGAGACCAGAGAGACAAACAGAAAGAGAGAGGAAAAGAGATAGCGGTAAAGATTAGAGAAGAAAAGAGGGCACCAAAGAAGGAGGATAAATAGATGTCCGAGCAATCGTGAATTTAATTTCAGATGGATCAAAACAGTGAGGTGAATAAGCTTCGACTTTATAGCTGATTTCTTTACCAAATGATTGATATAATAACATCTTTTTTTTTGTACTGTTAAAGGCAGTTGTGAAATATATATTATTTATTTATATGTGCAACACAAAATCAATGACGTAGAAAGCACCAAGTTATGTTTACTTATATAAGAAGAAAAATTCTCGAAGAAGTGTTTAGAATGATAATACGATCACCGAATCTAGTGAAAAAAACTAGATATTTCCAGAACTTGTTTTCAAAAGAAACACTGACTTACACTTTCACCATGAAACATACGGTGAAAAAGTCTCAGTGAGAGGAAAAAAACTACATTCTATCCAGACAGTGATCCAGGAGAATCAACATCTACTGACCTTCAACATTGAAGGAATATCCATCTCTCGTTGATTGATCTGTAGGTTCTCCTCACACACTGCCACCGGTGCTTTCTCTCCACACAGGATTTCAGGATCCTTAGACGGTATGTATAATATCTCGTATAAGCTCGACAATCAATTAGGCACGAATTTATTAAGGCCACTTGCCTTTTTGTTTTTTGTTCTTGTTTTGTGTTTTTTTGTTGTTTTTTTTTATAATTAGAAATACTGAATGAGTTGAATTTGTAATCTTCGTTTCTCACTGATCAGTTTTTTGAAATATAATTTTTTTAAAAACCAAAAAATATATATTGCGATAACACGTTTTCATTAAACTTTAAAAGCATTCGTCTACATCCACGACTTTGTATCCAGTCGATTAGCAACAATTAACATTCATTTGTTAGGGTATCATCATCGCACCGTGTTAAATGATACTAAAATTTTGTTTTAATGCTTATTTTCTCCTACTGTCGAGACTGATAACCTTTTCTGTTTATGTAACAAGTTGTCACTGCGTAGAATGCTGTCTCTGACCAGGTCGCAACTCG
>JAWDGP010007844.1:35000-52500 GCA_033675545.1 Elysia crispata | reverse complement strand
GTTAAAAGTATCTTGCCCCAGTATAAGCTATATCTAAAACTAGTTAAAAGTATCTTGCCCCAGTATAAGCTATATCTAAAACTAGTTAAAAGTATCTTGCCCCAGTATAAGCTATATCTAAAACTAGTTAAAAGTATCTCGATATCTCAATACTGGCCCAGTCAATTCGAACAAACTTACAGCCGTTTTCATTAAACCCTAATCTTAATGACCACCAGCCTTGAAGACGAGGCTAATGAGGAAGTATAGATCACCTTTGATGGTCAGTGTGTGAGGACAAGGGCAAACGTGAGTAAATAGCACCTAAACCCCTGTTTTCATGATAGAATATAAAAATTATTAAATTTTTCCTATTTGTTATTCTTTTATATGGCAATTTTTTTAAAGTGTGCAGAGAATAGGCACTTGAGCTTTTATACAAAATGGCTGCTCTGAAATTACCGAGAAGGCTATAATTAAATATCTGATGAAAGGGTATATCTCTAGCAATGGTATTGATCATAAATATTTCTTAATAATAGAAAACTTTTGTTACAATTATTCTTAGCAACATTTCACAAAGCCTCGACGTCCCAATTTTGGATTAAGGCAAATAAAAGAAGATAATAGAAGTTTTGTGGTTGCTGCCCTGTTCACAAAATGCCATTCTTGCTGCGTTTAAAAGTTTTATATTTCCATGTTTACATTATCCCCTGAGATGGATGCTCTGAGACTATCAAATTGTTATTCATGACACAAGCTACCACTATTCATATGTCAAGCCGAAGAGAGATTCCTTCCTCTTTAGGTTATCCTGCATACAAAGCCTTCTTCATCCTAAGATGATCCTGGCAACAAACACATAAGCAACGAAAAATGTTCGCAAAAACTAGCATAGAAAGGCATAGATAGAAAGAGTAAGAAAAAAAAAAACCCATGAATTTACCGGATTTTATTATTATTTATGTTATTCACGTGAAATCAAACTGGAAAAAAAAATAGAATTCATGTTTTGCAATATTAAAATAACTTCAGAGAAGTTAACGGAATGCGAAATAGCAATGAAAAATCGCCTTGAAAACTAATCTTAAAATACAGATCTATCTTTCTCATTTTCAAAATTCGAACGATACTGCGTGGGGGATGGTGTTGCAAGATTTACACCGTGCGTGCCAAACTCTGCAACAGTTTGGCAATGTTAGCTTGTATAGTTCTTTTACTTTGTTTTTATAATCTTTAGATATCCAGCAGATTTTTTTCTCATTATTGGGTCAAAGTTTTCATGCTCAGCTTCTGGAAAATATTGGAAAATTCGATACCGTTTTCTTTTTTGTATTTTTAGATTTTTAACCTTTGCAGAAAACGATTTTTGAGGGGTATTTACTTTACGCTCAAAGCACTTAAATCTTTGAGTATCTTTCAAAACAGGTTAAGTGTAAATCAAACATGACATTTTGTTAGCTATTTACCTCCTTACGAAGTTGCAAGATATCAATCGGATTTATTTGGATTTAAATCGTCGAACAATCATGAAAAAAACAGCAGATCAAATAAAATTAAAAGGGTAAAAAAAAAAAGAAAAGAATCTAAGCTATTCAGTTGATATAGTGAGACCAAGGGTTATTCGCTCAAATGAACGACTTTCGCATAACAACCAAACTTTTTACTAGGAATGAGAAATTAATTCGTTCTCTCGACCCAGTAAGCACGTATTTTTTGCCCAAATCGGAAATAGGGAAAGCCCCAAAGTGATGCTGTATAGAGAGACAAGGGGCGGGGCCCCACAGGCTGTGGACTTTACAAGACCATCGTGAAATGAGAGACGAAGTTCCAGGAAGGAACCGATAAGGCAGTCCCTTTGCTACACACGAACGCGATAAAAAATTGGATCATGTCCGCGGAGAAGAGAAAGAGACGAGATAAGAAGAGCGGTTCACACGGACAGTTTATTATGGACATGCATGCTTTCGTGCGTGAACGCTGCCTGTGACAAGATTTTTCCGATGTTTAATTGAGACAAATCACTCTATATAGTATGCAGCTCGAGTTAGTGTTTTTGTGGTGAGGAGACTTAAATATAGTAATATTTGTATGTGCGTCAGAAAGAAAGAGAATGAGAGAGAAAAAAAGAAATGAAAGAGAGGAAGTAGAGAAGAGAAGAGAGAGATAGATAGAGAGAGAGAGAGAGGGAGAGAGAGAGAGAGAGAGAGAGAGAGAGAGAGAGAGAGAGAGAGAGAGAGAGAGAGAGAGAGATGAAATATAGTAGTAAGAACGGTTGTATAGTAAATGGATTTTATATAGACCAGCTCCAAATGAGATAGAAATAAAACGAAATTCAATAAAATTTTGGCTCAGATCGAGCAAGAACTCAATAATGATTCAGTATATATGGTGGATGGAACGCATCATGTGTCAAATTTTAGGCCAGCCTTTCAACCAGTTTTATTTTATCAATCGTCAAAAAATGACGCAGGATCAAAGATAGTACCGCAAAGAACGATAAATATCTGATTTCAAGAGATCAGAGACCTAAAAAATCATCCAAAATGACGAATTTTTCAGACTCGACATAGAAGTATCAATGATACAGCTAATTCTGTACGGTCTCTATCTATTAAAAGATCCTTTTAAACGCTTTTTAGAGCAATAAATTTTAGCAAAAGCGCCAAGTAGTATCTGTCTTGCGAGATTTCGTGTTTTTTGCACAATCATGAAATTGAGCACTTCAAAGAATCTGAAAATAGTTTGAGACTTTACAAAATTTGCTAGCCAAATTAAATGCATCTCCATTCATGATTAATCACGAAATCAAAGACTTTCTAATTCCTCAACACCACAGGTCAAGACCTCAGTTTCAGCTCCTTTTAGATTCCTCTCCTCTATGATAGCAAAGTGGGAGTAAGTTCAGTAAATTCGGAAGATTTGCTTAGTATCTTTGAAATATGGTTTTCAGCTCATTCTACGAAATTTGGTATTTAAGCAAATCATAAAGTGACATAATCTTTCAAATAATTATTTCATAAAATTCAGTCGTGCTCATTCGATAAGAGACCAGGCTTAAGTTATTTTTCCAAAGTATTTGAGGGTTGGCTGTTCTATTTAGGCCTAATTTATAATTTTTGGGAGCAGCTGTTAAAAAGGCCTAGTTACTTTTTTTTTACCATTTTCGTTTGTGAATGTTATAACCTGCTGACACCCTTAAATGTATTTGTTTATTCGTTTGTTCAGGTCTCGAGAATATAAAAGTAAGTTTAGCCCTCTTTTACTTTTTTTGTTTGCAACTCTGTTTACTTCCTCACCATTTCCAACCATTACAGCTTTTCTCAAACTGCATTGCCACTTTGTCATTCATCTGTGAAAAATAACTACAATAAGCAAACCAATAAAAACTAAAAAAAAACAACAGGTATACAATATAATATGACATCGAGCAAAGACACCCAAAAAAGACTTCTGAAATGAGTGACTATGTTTACTTGAAGTTGAATCTTTTCTCAAGCAGCTTTTGGCTTTTCCCCCTTTCATCAGGCTTTTTTTTTTTACTTTTAAAGCGCAAATGCATTAAGAAAAGAAGACAGTATTTTAAGTACTATTAGACAATAGCAGACAAGTTTTAAAGAAAATGAAACCTTTCAGTAAAAAAGTGAATTTTTAATAAAATTTATTGTTAAAATATCGCATTAAACAGAGTTGTAAATAAAAATTTTAACTGGAGAGTACAAACTTCGAAATTTGCTCACCCATTATGGGTTCATATATTCCTTCTTATCAAAGCGCCAAGTAAACTTGGTTTAAAAGTGATTGAGTAACCGCTTTGATATGAAAACAAAAAACAAAAAAAACCCAATAAATTTGTCATTGAAATGAATCCCGCAAAAGTAAAATAATTGAGGACCATAAATTTTAGGTAATACTCGACAGTAGAAAAAGATATGAAATAACAAAGCGAATTTTACGGGTGTTATCAAAGCAGAGCATTTATCTGCTTGTAATTAAAGTTCTTCTAAAACAATTGATATCTTTATTTTTTGTCCTTATTTATTTGTGTGTGTCTGTGTGTATGCTCTTCTTGATTATTTGGTTTTCTTGTATTTCTGCCTTACTATCCTCATGTCTAATTCCTCTGTACCGTCCATCAGTCATAGGTTTTACTCATCCACTAGGAAAATATCTACTTTTTTATTCCTCCAAAAGTCTTTCTAGATGTATTTATATCTGTGCGTATCTTTCTCTCCCTAATTTGCTCATCTTCTTCCCTCTCTCTCTTTCTTTCACTCTATCTAAAATTTTCTCTCATTCTCTTTTCATACTCTCTCACTTTTTTCCTAATTCTTTCCGTGACGTTATTTTTCATATCCACTAATATATTAATACATCAATTGTTTTTTTTTCTTCTTATACACCCAACTATATATATATATATATATATATATATATATATATATATATATATATATGTGTGTGTGCGTGTGTATGTGTGTGTATATATATATTTAGTCTTTCTATCCTTGTGTTGAACACCTTACTAATTGATCACGACTGTGCGAGTTAAGCCTGTAAAATCATCAATAAGTCATTTAACCTCCTTTGCCTGTTTTCTCAACTCTTATTATATGTGTTCCTTTATGGTTTGCCTATGTTTCTGTCTGTCCGTCTATGTCTGCCTTTGTCTCTATCTCTGGTCTGTCCTTTTTGTCTCAACCATTTTGCGATTTGCTCCTTCTCACCCTCTCGCTATCCTTCTCGTTGTCTACTTGTTTTGGCATTTATGATTGTCTGTCTGTATTTTCTAACTGCCTCTGTCTTTATATCGTTGTCTGTCTGCATGTCAGTCGGTCAGATTGGCAGTCTATCTATCTATCAGTCTGCCTCTCTAACCCTCTTTGTGTCTCTCTGTCTTTGCCAGTTTCTCTCTTTCTTTCTCTCTAACCCTCTTTGTGTCTCTCTATCTTTGCCAGTTTCTCTCTTTCTTTCTCTCACCATCTCTCTCTCTTGCCTTTGTATAAGTACCTTTCTTTGTCTCTAAACTTCTCTCACTAACCCACCGTGTCGCATGCGTCCTGTCTTGTATGTCCCACAGGGACCGCTCTTCCTACTGTAACGCAACAAGTGGTTGTTTTAAGAAAAAAAAAGGTACGTAAGGTTCTTCCTTGTAATTGAATATAGAGTCATGTAATGTAAACGCACCAGATCTTCTTATGAAATAACAATTACTTGGAAAAGACGTTTGGCTTCTTTGTCCCAATGGTCAGGGGAGGTAAGAGACGTCTCCTCAAATTTTAAGAATTGGAGACTAAAGAATAGACAGTTGAGGAATGTAAAATAAGAACAATTATGAAAAGGATTAAAAATAACATTGGGTAAAAAGTCATGGAAGTTCAAACATTCTCTTTCTAGATTCAAAAAGGTGAATAAATAAAAGGATAAATAGTTATTTAGGAAGATAGATAAGTAGAAAGATAGGTAGATAGGAAGGAATTTAATACATAGGTTTGATAATATGTAGACAGCTAGATGCATAGGTAGATAGAAGTGGTGATAAAGGGCTAGTAGGGGAAATCCTTGGAACGGAGGAGAATTTTAGACATTATTGTACATCTTTAAAAAAAAAACAGAAGAGAAAAATAATGACCCAGTGTACAATTTCGTCTTTGTTTCTTTTTAATCTGTATATTTTTTAAAATCTTGCTTTTCCTAATCTAATCTTCATCTCCATCAATCAATCTTTCCATCTATCTCGTCTTTCTTTTTCTCTGTGAAAGCACGTGATCTGTGCATTTTGCACCTATTCAATTCGGTTTTTTTTTTATCCCTTCCCCTCTGTGGAGGAAAAACATCCTTTGTTTTTTTTTTCCTTTCACCTTGCATCTTCAGATCGACATCCATCAGTATTATGCCCTCTCTCTCTCTCTCTCTCTCTCTCTCTCTCTCTCTCTCTCTCTCTCTCTCTCTCTCTCTCTCTCTCTCTCTCTCTCTTTCTCTCTCTTTTTTTTCCTTCTGTTATAAAACAGAGGCTGGTAATTTAATCTACATCAAATGCGCCAAGTGTAGTTTAGAGAGGATTTTCTCTTTAGTTTTCTAAAATTATAACCTTTAATACTCGTCCTTGCAAATTACTTTAAAAAAATTTATTCAAGTAAAAGCGACTGTATTTTTGTTGGCGCAAATGTTTAGAATTATTTGCTCCTGAAGACTTGTCTAAATTGTATATAGAAAATATTGTATATCGACAGACAATTGTGTCTCAAATAGTGTGTGTATGTGTGTGTGTGTTTGTGGAAAATCTCACTAGATAAACAAAAATATTTTGGCTTGGTTTATTGATTACTGGTAGTGGGGTAAATTAACTGCATTCTTCGTCATATTCTATTAGTTATTAGGTAAAAAGGCGAGACTGGAGCTCTAGAGGTCAAAGTACTCATAATTCTTCTAACTATAACGTAATAGCAGAATCAACACTCTTTTCGTATAAAATCTTCTATGTTTGCTTTGCTCGAAGTAAAGCAAAGTTTGTTCAAATCTTATTACGACTGCCAAACTTCGCAGCTCTTGCAAATACTTTGTAGTTTAATTATACAATACTTTAGGTTGTTTGCTTGTTGTTTGCTCGATTCTTTTAGGTTTTTTGAGTATTTTGGAATGGCATTGTAGCTTTATCATTATAGGAAAAATGAAGTTCCTTGACAGTTTTAATATTCAATAACTTTTGGGATTCTCAATCTTGTGGATTTACTGCTGTCTCCAATATTTGTGAAACTCACAAGAGCATTTTTCGAGTACTAACTAGATCTATAATAGCCTTAGGAAGGCTTTTGAATTTCTATCTGTTTATTTTCCTTTTGCTGGTTTTCAGATTAAAAACCGAGGCTAGATTTTTCTCGCCAAAAACTAATTCAGTTCTTAAACAAAGCTAGAACCTCGCAGAATCCAAAGGGAAAAATTGATTTTCGATCTAACTTCATCATAGCGCGTCTTTGTGGAAACTACTATTGTTTTTCATCTTTAAAAAGTAGGCCTGGTCAATAACAAGTTGTCTTTGAACTGTAGACCTTTCATTATAGACTCAATTCTGGTAGACCTTTCATTGTAGACTCAATTCTCGATCTAAATGACTGCTTGTGTTATTAGTGCTATAGATAGCCTCAACCAAGGCTCTACACAGAGCCACACACAAGACAAAAGTGAGAGCACCGTCTGCAAGTGCACATGTAGTGTTTCAATACTTAGAAAACCTGCACAATTATACTGTTGAATAAAACCCCACATCGTTAATGAAAATATCTGCCTCTGGGCATTTGGATCTAGAAAATTGATTTATTCGCATCTCATATAAATGAATAATATGACGTATCAAAACGTGGAGTGAGGGTCTGACGAGAAGCTAAAATATGAATACTGTGCATTTAATGGTTCTGGAGAATGAGAGGTTTATGGAAAAGTATTTTTCATGTTTGATTATTGCTAGCACTCTGTATGAAAGACACTATCTTTAATGTTTATACATCTTACGATAGGCGAATAGTTGTGACTTCAATGCTGGTATTAGACAATCTGAAAACAGATGGGGTGTGTGTGTGGGTGGGGGGGGGGGGGTTGCAGGCCGAAATGCTTAACAGTTAAAGGTAGTGAATTACTCACTGCATCTAACGACCCAAAAAAAAAATAACTACGATTATCCAAGAACATGAAAACTGTTTAATATCCTTAAGACATTCGGGTTGTTTATTATTTATAAACTGATTAGAAGCAGAAATTAAGCTTTTTTATTTACATGTGACATCCTGATTTTTTTTCAAACAATTATATTGTCATTTATAAAATTTACTCTGGTTTCGTTAAACCAACTCAGTAAAGACATACCAGAGCAACAGTAAGCAACATCTTACTAAAAAAAACAAAGACTAAATTTATAAACATGCTAAGAATTGATCCCAGCAAGGAAGGGTTATTAGCAGAATGATTGTATGGACCAAACTGTCATGTCGTAGAATAAAATTCTCTGTTGCAAGGAATAGGAACGGTTTCTCAATTAAAGATAGGAATCTTTTTTTAAATTCTGTAACTTATTTTTAGGTCATTAGCTAACTTCTTGGAACAATAAAAGGTCAGCAGTCTCAAGCTAACTCTTATGGCCTTTTTGATAGAGAGGTAAAAAAATGAGAGAGAGGGAGAGAGAGAGAGAGAGAGAGAGAGAGAGAGAGAGAGAGAGAGAGAGAGAGAGAGAGAGAGAGAGAGAGAGAGAGAGAGAGAGAGAGAGAGAAACATTCAAGGGACAAAAATATAATTTTTTTTTATTTTTAACTGACTGACATTTAACTGTTTTTATTTTTAAAGTAATTTAATGTGCAAAAATGATCGATTTTTAATTTTTTTTTTTTTTTTTTTGGTACGTCTAAATATGTTTTTTTTAAAACATACACACATATATAAATATGTGTGTGTGTGTATATATATATGTATGTGTGTATGTGTCTATTTATCTATCGATCTATCCCTCTACGAGCCTATTTCTTCCTAACCTTTCTTTCTCCGAGTCACTCATGTCTCTTTCATTCTTTAGTAAGGAATCGATCAAACATTTCCAAGTTTTGAGGTTTTAATATAGTTTTCAACTTATCAGAGTGGCGAAAGTTTGAACTATTCACATTTTGCTGCTTTAGATTTTCTAAAACTAATCTTCATTTGATTTCACTTTGGGAAATGGAAGTTAAACTCGTATTGATCTAACAAAGACCAAAGTAACTCTTTGAAAATACAAGTTTTATAGCATAAATTAAATGAAACAGGTGAAAACGGTGTGTGACTTTTTTGTTCAAAGCCTAGAAGTTCAAATGGTTTCAACTCTTCTTTTGTGACACCGGAATTTTAATGTCACGATTCACTAGCATCGTTTTTGGAAGAAAAAAATTATAATTATAATGTGCATGATTAACAACGTTTGGCTGCAAGCAGGACCCAGATAGGCTTTCGACCTTATTTAAGACTCAAATCCATCTTTCTGGAAAACGATTTTGTGATTTTATGATTGATTTTAAATTTCTACATAAATTTTATACTCTTTAGAGTGCAATTGCCTTCGCTGTAAGTCATAAATAGTGTTCACTACGTCTGTGCATCTCAAATTGAAGCGGTTATTTGTTTGTATTTTTCCTTTGTTTATTTAGATTTTCTTTCTAACAAAACAAGAGACTTTTTTTGTATTTCAAAAAAATCGTATTCGGTGGTATTCATTCAGTCTGGAAAAAAAATTTTTGCTTCGTAATTCTCATCATCTGGACCCATTGCGTTGAGATTAATACAGAACCATGAATGGTGAGTGGGGTTTTTCATCCGTACTTGACGGCATATTGTTTCTCTCGTTTTGCCCGGAAAAAAAATAAAGAAATGTTTTTAATTTTCCTTTAAATCTGTTTTTGGAGACGCTTGAGACAGCTGAGAAACGATGCAATCTCATCAGACTCTTGATCTTCGGCCACACATCACAACAGCCCTTTCCTTCACGTTAACCGTGAAAAATTCGAGTTAAAGATAATAAAATTTCGTTTGCAACAAAGAAAGGTTTGATCGTTGCACGGATATTGAGAAACCGCGCTGTGTCGATTGCTGTTGAAGCCATGCCTTAATCATGCCTCTGGCATTTCTGGACTTCATCTTTAAATAGTTGATCATTTATCCGTCTTCCATGCGCCTATGGAAGCCCTTAGAAACTTACTTGAAACAAGAACCTCTTAGTGCTCTTTGAACACAAATTACCAGATTATTTTTGTTCAGTTTAAAAAATTTAAGGAACTTGTGTAACTCAAAAAGTCAGTATCGACAAACACATACACACACACACATTCATATATATATATATATATATATATATATATATATATATTATTAATATCATATATATATAATTCCTTTTTATTGATTAACTATAGCTTGTTTCACGTTCAGACATTTCTTCCGCCATATTATGTAATCTTGTATACCCTCTTCAATACCTCCTTGCAGATTATCTTGTAGCCGGACGTGCATTATAATAGCTAAATGCCGATATCAAAAAGGGCCTTTTTCTTCTTTTCACACCCACTTTATTCTCTAGCACTACATGTTGGTATAAACGATTTTTGCCCCATAAGATTTCTAATTGTCCAAAGAAACTGGATTATGGCAGTCCTTTTTTTATCTAAGGGAAAGTCAGGCTGTGGAACTAACTCAATACAGCACTGCTTTTCTCCACTGGGTTGTATTCGTATGTTTACGCTTCCAGCGTTTAATATTCTTCCCAAAATTCTGTTTCTTCCACGAACTGAATAAATTTTAATGTTCTATTTCCTGTGTGCGTTCGACTTTCCGCTACATTTTTATATCAAGTCGGCAGAAATTGAAGTATAAAAAAAAATTAAATTATAAGCTTGAAATAATTATACATTTTCTGTCGAATTTCTCTTGATGCGAAAATTTTTAGCTTGAGAAGTACATCTCTCCCATTAAATTTCCACGCGGAATAATTGTAATGTTAGTCAACATCTAAAGCTAGTCTGCTTGGATGTTTCCAGTCATTCAACATTATTTTGTTAAAATTGTAGGTTCAGACGTCTTGCCTTCAACCTTGTTTTCCTTCACTTTTTTTTTTACCATGCATCGGATGCCTTGACAGGCACAAGTTTATTCTTGTGTTCTTCAGTAGTGATTACAATTTTAGCCCTTTGATTATATTATATAAATACTTAACTATGGTTTTTTCAACAGGTGAATGACAGAACTGTTTTTTGCACAACACTTAACAATGTGTCACTTCCAAAAAAATGTGTGGGCTCAATATGAATACATTTTTGAGATCTTTGAACAAACATTTAAAGCATTTAATCAAATGTACAAAATGTTTTCGCCATGAGAAGTATTGAATCCACCAAAATCGCAAAACGTTTCCGGATAAGTTATAACAAACTAATATACTTTTTTGAGCATACAGAAGAGCAGTTGTTCCAGGCAGCGTATCACTCTACTGGGACAAAAAGATGCACTACAGTCTACGATGAAATTCTGTGCGAATTGTGTTACTTTGACCAATCGCAATTTATATCACTTTATTGTAATTTAAGTCTAAACATTAAACAAGCAAGGTTAAAGATAACTCCTTGCATCTGTTCTTATAACTCTTAAAACAGAGGCCATTACCAAAATACAGATTGTTAGGGACCTTAACGGTTGTAAAACGAAGGTAAACAAAATAATTGAAAGCGGGAAACAGACTCAGAAGACCAACTTTGAGCAGCTATTATGATCTACAAAAAGTAAAAGCAATAACGCTTTAGTCTGATAAGCTGCTAAGAGTATTCAAAACTATCCTACAGACAAGGGAAAAGGGACATATCAGTAGAATTTACAAACTCGCAACTGCTATTTTATATCATTAGAGCATTGCTGCCTACGAGTGTCCACATTTTATGTATTGCAAGAGTCAGTATCCTGAGGGGAGACCGGTTCAACGATCACATAGCGACGAAGATGCTGAAGTCGAGGTTGTTGTGAAAGAACAAGTCCTACAACTCACTAGAGATCAATAACAATAGGACTCGTGAGGATAAACTACAAGTAAGGCGACAGACGAGTGTCTGTTCGTCCTGAGCTAACTGCCAAAACACCAAGAGGACACAGGATGGTGCTCACAGTTAATTATTCGACAACACAGGTCTAGGGGACTAAGATCGTCATCACAGGTCCTGAAAGACCGAGATGACAGAAAACATCGGCCCGTCCAGCTGCCGAGTCGATCACAGCGTTGTCTGAAAAGTGAGCGCCAGGTACACGGCTTCAGTTCTTTAAACAATAAAGATGACAGCTACTGCCGCGGTGGATCAGTGCAACTCTCTGAGCCCTATTTTTGTTAGAAATATAACAATAATAACTAGCAAAAATATTAACTTGCAAACATTATTCTATCTTTCCTTTTTTTTTCCAAATATCTGGACTCAAAGAGAATTTGTCCCTGATAAATCTTTCCTACCAACGTTTATTATCATTTTTTTTCAAAAGGCAATACACGTTTTTTAGCGTGGGTTGCATTCGGTAACTTTTACAATGCCTTTAGCTCAATGTGGTATCAGCCTGGGCTTTTTTTTTTCAACAACAAAAAAATTATATGTAATCACTCATTTTTCAATCGAATTAAATGTGATTTTGTTTCCCTCTCTTTTCTTGCGAAATATTAAATTTTAACAAAAGCAGCTAATGCCTTTTAATAGAAAAGGAGTATGCTTTTTGTTTTCGGTTTATTAAAAACAATGGTAGCAATTTCCTCAGTCTAGATAACAAGAATCCCCTACGATATACTCATTGACAAATTGGTTTCCATTGTCGAGACAGTGATCCGACTCTTTTCACAGACATTAATTTTATTGACAGCATTTTACTGAAATCTATTTGAGTCGATGTGTGGAGTTGTTACAATGATAGATGAAGCCCTAGATTGGGGAGACGGGTTGACACTTTATGAATTGAAAGCTAACTCGATCAATACTCTTAAGAAGTTAGGCCCTGGAGACGGGGATATTGCCAGACAGGACTAGATGGATGACATGGTTTTTAGATCTATCACCCACAAACCAGTGGGTAGAATGGATATAGATACTTGGATGGTTTGTTGTTGTTTTTTTTTGTTTTGTTTTTTTTGGTTTTTGTTGGGATTTTTTTGTTAATGTTTGTTGTTTTTTTTTTACAGTTGATTAGAGAAGAATAAACTTTTACATAAAATTCTTGGAAATTCTTTCTCGCATGTATAGACCCTAATAAAAATGATTTATTATCAGTACATTCCCAAATCTATCTAGTATTACTTTGTTTAAAGCATTGGCCAAATCAATATATACGTCAAAATATCAAAGTGCGTGGTTTTCCTTGATTACAAACGAGGATTACAGTGTGTTATAAGCTTCAATTACCTAATGTTGTCCTAATCCCGCATCCTTTTATTGTGCATTGCGTTTTTTCCAGTGAGAACTATTTGTCTAGAGTTGCTTAAGTTTCTATTACGCCCGACACATATGGATACAATTTCATGCCCAAAAAGTTTATTTTTATTGCAAAGATGGATTGTTCGTGCAAATTATGCCTTTAAAACACTGGGACCACGCCAAATAAAATAACCGGTTTTCTCAACATTGTGTAAATGTTTCCATTTGAAATTCGATTCCTTTGCTCTTAGAAAACAAAACAAAACAAAAATAAATAAATAAAACTTCCCAAAACGATGACTTCCTTGGGTCTTCTGAACATTGCGTGAAATAGATCTTGTTGTGTTCACATTGTATCAAAAAATCACCCATACGATCAAGTAATCACTCTTGGAAAAATGCCTTTTCCTGTGCCGTCGAACTTCAGTTTTAAAGCGTTGCTTCGGCTGTGGCACACTCTAAAGTATGCGATATCCAATAGCCCTTCATGACGTGAATTATAGGAATGCCGTTGTAGAAACTTTGCATGCTGCTGCGAAAATTGTCCATAAAGATATTCAATTACTTCTCATTCGGCTAACCAAACTTTTGCATGGAAATTAGAAATTGTTGCGAAACCTCTTCTCGTTTATTACAGTCCTTGTCTTTTCCTTCGAAATTGTACCTCGTCTCGGGCTACTAATTTTATCACATTGCTTTGTGACTGTTGGGATTGCTTCAGAGAGAGACAAATAGGAAAACTAACAGACACTGAAGAAGGTGAGAAAGAAAAAAAAAAGATATAAAAAATTCAAAAGCAGAAAAAGTTAGAGAAAAGAAAATAGGCAGATAGAAGCCCAAAAAGAAAGACGTCTGTCTAGCAAGATTTTGTGGATTATGATATAAAAAATGTTGATTTCGATCTATATGATGCCAGTTATGCTTTTTAGTTAATTTATCTGAATTGTACGCAATGAATTTTCATGATTCATAAACCACGTAATTGCCACGCTTATTAAATCGTAGCTGCTTTGTTACTAGCGCTTTTACTGAATACCGATAATCGCAAGATTTCGTTGAACTTAAATTTTTTACTGTAATAATTGTCTTTTTATAAAGTGAATATCTTTAAGGTTTTGTTCATAGAATTTACTTATATTAATCTCTCTCTGTCTCTGTCTCTGTCTCTGTCTGTCTGTCTGTCTGTCTCTGTCTCTCTCTCTCTCGCTCTCTCTCTATCTATTTATCTATCTATCTCTCCCTCCCTCTCTGTCTGTCTCTCTCCAAGAGTTATATTTTTCATTAAACATAATCTTTCTTCCTCTCTTTGTCTCTCAACGTATATCTCTGTGTCTGTCTGTGTGTGTTTGTGTGTCTGCTTTTCTCTTTCTTTCTTTTTTTTTCCTTTTCGTCTTCTCTTTGCTTACTAACTCTATTTCCTTTAACTCTTTTTCTCCATGAATTTTTCTTTTCTCTTCATCTTAATTATTTCCAATCTCCCTCTTTCGCTCTCTGTCTCTGTCTGTTTGTCTGTCTGTCTCTGTCTCTGTCTCTGTCTCTGTCTCTGTCTCTGTCTCTCTCTCTCTCTCTCTCTCTCTCTCTTTCTCTTCCTCTCTCTTCTCTACCTCCTTGGGGTCTTTCAAATCCTGTCTTGGCTGAGCCGTATAGAAATCTAAGATTTTATTAATCTGCTTAGGGCTCCAAGAAGAGACTGTCATCCTCACTTTTCTTGAGCTTGAAATCGCGTTTTAAATTCTAAAAGAAGAGTCTTAAAATTTGACTATCTCAAAAAGCATTAAATAGTCCAGCCAACGTAGAAAATTGTTGGAAAAAGTTGCATCCTAGAGTTTTTTTCTCACTTCTTGCTGTTAACTTTTGCGTCGTTTCTGATTTTGTTTTTGTAAATTTTCTATTGTGTGTGGGTATAGAGAATACGATTTTAACTGAAACGTAGGTAGCCTTTCTTACCCGGTGCTCCTGATTACCCTGAGAGCGAGCCAAGTTGGATTGGAAAATAAAACAATATCTCATAGATTTTACCTTGTTTGTCATACTTTTCTTTTCGATCAATTCGTTACGCTTGTTCATTGACTTATTTAAGTAACAGCATAATTTTAAAGTTATTTCAGTGATAGCGTACGTGTATTTATGGGAGTCATCTAATTCCAAACTCACCTTCTAACCTATAAATCGAGTTAATACGTTTCGTCAGGTAGCTAATTAGAGCTCGGCGGTTTTTGTTAGACTTTTTAAGCATTTTTCGTGGATACAATATCATAAGAACCTTTTTGGTGCCATACATATAGAAAATCCCTCTATGGTTGTTATTTAGCTTTTGAGAATTATCCAATTTTAATTTATTGTGGAATAATTTCTTTACCAAAACTTTATGGGATCTCTCTGCCAGTTAATTTATCTGAGTATACATAATGCGTTGTCAAAGGGGCTAAATAGTCGCAACAGAGAGATCTACATTATGCAGAAATTTTTTTTTCCAACTCGAAATTGAATTTTGCAAGTTTATACTGAATGCCAATGCCCTTAGAACCTTGTTGTATTTTACGAAGAGATCTCCATCGTCATGACTTTGTGGTTTTCAAGTTAGATGCCAAATGACTTTTCTTTCTGTTTTATATTATATTATTCTTGCTGAAATTTTTATATTTCAATTAACATTTGTTTCTTTTCATAATCTTTCAAATTCCACAACGAATCTATTTTTGCATCCGGAACTACTTTTATTGCTCTGTACAGGAAATGAAGATGGACAAATAATGCTGTTAAACCATTATGTGCCGCAATGTATCATTTCTATGTGTTTCAGTATTAGTATTACAGAACTAGGGTATTCCATTACAGACATTGATCTCAGCCAAACGGACTAGCCGAAGCAAGGAAACTTGGCACGAAAAACTATAACTTCGGCCGCAAGACACCAGCGGAACGGGGTAATTTTGCTATTAATATTATCAGAAAAAAAAAATTTTATCCAAAGAGATTTCCCAACGGCCTTGAACTAAAAAGGATGCTCTAAACCTTTGTTTTGGTCAAATAAATACGAAATTGGACCCTAGCAGATAACGTATATCGATACTTTCAAAAAAAAAAAAAAAACAACTTCAGGATGTTATTTACAATAATAACAAATATGCCTTAATCAATGCATAAAATTTGCAAAATAAAACATCGGAGAGCAGCAGGTTGTAAGAATAATGTAATATTAACAAAGTAATGTTAGGCAGTTTGGTTTATTCTTTAATTTCAATTTCACTCATAGTTAATCTGTTTAAATTTAAACATAATAAAGATGTAGCAATGGTGTGAATTGAATCGCAGCTCAATAATATCATTTTAACGAAACAACCGAATGCCAATATTTCCGAAATCACACTTCTTTAGGAAAATACCCTCAGATTATCTAGATCTATTATATTGTTTTGCGAAACGTTATTTAACTTAATTACGAATTATAAAACTAGAAAACTTTCGTTGCACTGTTTTGTTATACAAAATTTTCCTAACGTGTTCGTTTCATTGAACCTAATTTCAAATCGCGCGGTTTTGAACGATGCAAGTAGCATCAGCTCTTTTGATCGGTTTAAATTACGAGTAAAAACGCCGCGCTAAAATTGCTTCGTGTGCCAGCAAAAACCCTGGACCAGAGCTCAGAGTAACTTTACGAAGTCCCAATCCATCTTGGCATGAGAAGTTTATTAACATGTGTAAGATTCAAAGTGGTCTAAAATCCATTTACTTACCAAAAAATTGTAACTTTTTTTGTGCCGGAAAAGATCCTCAATCTATAACGTTGAGGCCTAGATAGAATGCAGACTTCAAATAAATAAGATGCTGGTCGAGCAAGTGGGCGAAACAATAATTAAACTTGAGGAAAAAAACAGTTAATCTAGAAGAAAGGCAAAGTTGACAGAACACGCTGGTAGCTGTTCAGGAAAATGATTATATGAAAGTTCTGCAATCGATTTAAAAAAAAAAATGAAGCAAGGTTTTAGGTTGACGACCTTTCATCTTCAATGCATGGGATTTAAATAGTCTCAACGTATTTTTTATTCCTGCACTCTTTTTGCTGATAAAATTTTGTGGCTGTGTGTCTGCATATGTTCAGATTTTCTATCATTTAACCATACATTTTAGACTATAAAGTTTATGCAATCAAAAGATCGTTTAACAACTTCTTCTAGGTGTTTCACTTCGCCACTACTACAAGATTTACCTAGGTCTGGAAATCTAGATTTAAAAAAAATCTTTTATTGATCTGTACTGGTACAACAAAATGCTGCTTGACTTTTGATTGGCCTCGAATTTCGAATCAAAAAAGGAAACTGTGTTTTGAAATCACATGAAAATGTGTGTCTTTCACGGAGTATGAATACTGTACCTGAAGTCGCGCTTGCCCATGTTGTTTTGCAGACAATTAAGTGCGAAGGACACTTATGGAAGCTTGACCAAATACTGAATTGTCTTCCAAAATTATGGTAAAGCTAAAACATTGAAATGTATTTCTGTCTTCTTTAACACTTAGACACGAAACATGTCCACTTTAAATGAATGTTTATCTGTAATCTGCAGCGTGAGACAAC
>JAWDGP010007844.1:0-30000 GCA_033675545.1 Elysia crispata | reverse complement strand
TTGGAGATGGATCTAAATACCGATAGGTACAAAAACATAAATAAGGTTATAACTAAAAAAAATTCTACAATCTGAGAGTTTTCAGAGGATATTGAATTCGATGGCCATATTTTTTTATCAGCATTAAAGAGAGTTCGTGCATTTCCGAGGATAAAACTGAAAACATCGCACAGTCCGATGTTGTCTTGGAAAGAAATTCCAATACGGTATCTATTATTTTCGCTTTAAACTCTTGAAAGTGAGAGTACATCTGCCAATAAGATTTCTATAATTATGTATTTCATGAGCAAGAACGCTCGCGAAAAACAAGGAACAAAAAAGCTGAGGCTGGATAAAAAGACGAGTCAGAAATGAATTTACCATAAAATACTTTCAACATATGTTGGGTGTTGTTGATTTTGCTACTGCTACTGCTATAAGAACCTAATCACGCCATTGAAGCCATGGCATGTGATTCCTTAAAAAGAATGGACCAGAAACTTGAAAAATAGCGAGCTACAGCTCTCTTGTAAGATTTATTCCATTTTGTCTTATGTCCGAAATCGATCAATTTAACACACACACATACACACACCGATTCTTTTACCTAATTACCGTCTTGTTTGCGCAGCTAGTGTGACAGCACAAAAAAAGAAAAATACCCTTCAATGCTCTCATTATAGGCGGCATGCTGTGCGTCTTATGAGTTAATGAAATGATATTTTTATTATCGAATCTCATGCGAGATATATTAAGGATAAGAGCAGAGCCTTGGATATTATAACTTCAGGACATGCGCAGAACTATTTTTTGCACTGACATGATGTTGACAATTTGATTTTAATTATTTCTAATGCTTTTCAGTCCGAAAGAGAGCTATGGTTTTAACAACTATTAGAGAAAATTCTAGGCTTTATAAAACAAGATTGAAAACTTAGTCTGGCAACAAGAAAGAGTCTAAAGAACTCGCTTGTGTCAGGTGCTCAAAGTCCTGAAACAAGCATATTAAAATAACAATATAATGTAATATAGACTACAATCATCTTATCATAGAGATAGCTGAAAGTTACGGAAAATTATTTTCCATTGATATAAGTACCCATGTCAGCGTTAAGCTTTTAGACTTTCTACGTTCTTTTAGTTTAATTTTGTCTCTTTCAAGAGCTGTGTCTTGGAACAGTAATTTACATGACAGTTGTAAGAACAATCTGCTAGGTCATAGAGCCAAGAGCCATTAACTTTAAACAAATTTCGTCAAGAGAATAAACATACACACATAAAATGCACACACACACACACACACATATATATATATATATATATATACATACATACATACATATATGTATGTATATATGTAAGTCACAACAATTTAAGTTTTGAAAGTAAATACTTGACATTTGTAATCAGTGAGACTTAATTGAATAAACACTTCGTTCATTAGAAAGGAAAAACATTTTTCTGATAATTTTGCAACATGCTGGTACATTCTTAGTGGTGACAAAAAGTGCTAAGCGAGTCTTTCTATGTAGCAAACAATATTAATAAGTAATTAGAGCATCTGAAAAAGAAACTAGCAAAAGGAAACCTAAGGAATGGAAAGAAAAGTAGAACATTAAATGTGTTTAGGAAAAATCGCTCATTTAAGTATAATATAAATGTACATTTCAATGAAGATTTATGTTCCTGATGATCAAATATCCATTACAACCTGCATTGTCTCTGTGTTTGCTCTGTTGCAACTATCCCTCTTTAGGGCTGTTCCCAATCATAAAAGATCCGGTGCAGCCCGCATGTTGTGTCTCTTTGAGTTTGAGGATTTCCAGATCAGAAAAACATTGCAGCTAAAAGAGCACATTGAATTGATATTGCAAGTAACCTGAGTGAAAATAATCAAAATTTTAGCTTTATGCAATAGAAAACTTGTAACTTTTACAAGTGAATATCTGACATCCGCTAACTTCTATATCTCCATATCCAGTATTTAAAAAAATTCAAAATTTTCTGAAGAAAAAAACCCTCTATAACATGTAGTTTTTCACTTAATATTGTACCACATTTGAGAAAAAATACTTCTATAACATTTCAAATTGCCTAAAATGAAAGTTAGTGTCTACGAGTAATTATAAAGTTGCAAAAAAGTGTTTATTAAGCCTTCAAATATTTCTAGGAACCACTTGAAGAAAGAAATACTAATCAAATTAAGCTACACATCTTCAATTGTTGTACTTCGTTGGGTGAAACTGGTGTATGAAATGAAGAATTCATGATCATCTGGACCGCTTTGAGTACTCAAAGCTTATCAAAATATAAATTAAAGAAGATTACATGTTTCTAAATAGATATCAAGTGTTTTTGGTGGTTAGTTGGAAAAAGGCTATACAAAGCACACAAAATTGGTGTCAAGTGATGTACGTTATGCTAGGTTTGTAATGTAAATTGAACACACTTTGTAAACCTTTCATCACTTAAGCAAAAAGCTCTTTACTACAAAAATTTCTGTTTTTATCAAAGCTGTTCCCCATCAAAGTCTAAAAAGACGGGTTTCACCATTCGTATCATTGTGACACTAATTAAAGCACATGAGATGGGTCAAGTAATGTACGTTACGTAGATCTAAGTTCGTATGTAAACTTAACACAGTTTTTGTGTTTACCTTTCATCACATGCACAAAACAGCTGTTTCCTGCTAAGCTTCTTTATGCATTGAAAAAATATGCTCAACTTAGATCTAGACATAAAAGCAACAAATACGTACGTCATTTGGGTCATACTTAGGTTTAAATTCTGTTTTTGTCCAATTTTTTAATCTATACTTTAATATTTCTGATACCAGATCAAAGAACTTCACCATCTGTGCCCTACAATTTTAGTTTTGATTAATGGGCATGTGAACTAAGCACAAAGGAGGTAAAAAAACAGATGATTTATCGTAATGTACGTCAGCATTATAGCACGACGTAATTTACATCACATAGAAAACAAAATTGACACTATGAGCAAACTTATTACCTACATTAAGTTAAGAAACTTACTGTTGTGAGAAAATCTTTATTCTCTTACTCTCTACTCAGGCTCTTTTCAAAAGCGAACTTGCGCCCGTAGATGATCCAGAGGCTACGATACACCTCTTTGTAACGTACATCATTTTCGACCGGAAAGTGACCAGCTCTAGGTTGAAGACTCGTAGATAAAAGGAATCGGCTTTTGTCTCAATGTTTTTCTTTAAATGTATTAAATAAACTTTACGGATTTTATTTTATAACGAAGATAGTGACCTTATGTGGACTAAGATGAAGCAAGCTTGGTGAAAATCGTCTTATATTTTGACACAAAGAATGACGTACATTACAAGTTTCTTTTATAGATTTTTAAATAATGTGATTTTCACACACTAGTTTTAATGGTCTCAGTGTTTAATAAAAGTATTTAGAGAGATAAAATAATAAAAATACAAAGTCATGATGAATGTTACTTTAGAAACAAAGGCTTCAAATCGACCTCTTTAACCAATGTCTCCGAGAAAGATCTAGATCTAGTTTGTTCTTAAAATTTCTGGTTTTCACTTCTGTATTTCAACAACTCGGCAGAACTTTGTCTAACCCTTGTGTTTCGTGTTATTCTGTGAAATTCTCTACATTTTGAGACCAGTTTTATGAGTGTCAGTTGGCTAGAAATGGAAATAAAGGACATTTGAACACACACCCATAGAATGGCACACCTTTTGGCAACTGACCATATTTTATCTTTTGAAAGTTGATAAAGGGTGAGAAAGAAAACAGTAAACCTCTACAAAGCGAGATTTTTTTTTCCTATCTGTTTCTCTCTCTCTCTCTTTTTTTTTTGTGTGTCTGCAAGACTCGAATTAAATGTTTTTGAAAGCCGCTCTTGGCGATCCCCACAATGTTTGCTTTTCAAATTTACCTGGTCAAGTAGCGAGATTATATGGGGATAAAGCCATTAACTCAATGAGTATTTCATGCAATATTGGGTGCAACCAGCACGTACCAATGCAGCCAGATCTCAGCGAATGAAAGAGTCTTATACACACTTAAATTTCTTTAGGCATAAAATTTTTATGATCATCCATCAATTTTCTATCGAAAGATATCTTTTTGTCTCTGTGTTATCTAGTTTGAGAAACATACTACATAGATTATCTAATATAGTATATATATATATATATATATATATATATATATATATATATATATATATATATGGTTATCAAGATAAAATCCTCATAGTAAATAGTCACTGATTGAATCTCGGATATAGTGCAGCAACAGCAGAGCGGTAGTCCACTGTAGGATAGTACCAAACAAGCCTCTTGCGAGAGTGGAAGAGTGGAGTAAAGAGAATGGAGATTCACAAACATCCACATATATTTCGGTCTCGACCTGCGTTGAAAAATAAAAATGTTAATGAATCTGAGGACGAGCGCCTAGCAGCGCTTATTTATCAACACCACTTGAAGTCACAGTCTGGGCCCGATTACGAACAGTCTCGCGTGATTAGAAACACTTATCACTTTCTTTCAGCGCTTGGTACCGACTGGTAAACGCCATGCCGCTGTCTCTCACGCCCAGCTCAGGCCACTGATTATCTCTTTCGACAGGTCTAGAACTAGATCTAGATATCTAGGACATAATGATAGACGCTCTAGATCCTCACTTGAGATATCGCATAATCAAGATCTGCTAGCTCAAAACGTGATATTTCCGAAGTGTCATTTCTGCGGACACCCTTTCTCTTGGATGTTGAGTTGGGTACGGGGATTACTGAGAACCTGGGAGAACGAAAAAATATTCTTGACTAAAGCTAAGGGAAGTACAGAAGAGAAACGATTTTTAACGAGTATGAAGCCTCAGTAAGGGCGAAAATGTTGTTTTCAATATTTTGTCTGAAAGCAAACCAGGGTGTTCTTTTATTGATTCTTACGAGTGTACGTGCGTCTTTCGAGATTGCGGTTGGCTGTTCGCGTTTACTCTAGGAATTAACTGATGCGTTGTTTCTTTTGCTCTTCTCTCTCGTGTGAAAAGTAAACACTCGTCTGTCTGAGGGGACACCACTGCAGTAAAAGACTGTTTGGTTTAAAAACGATTCGGTCGTATAAAAAGGCTAAGCATCCGAATTTGCGCCGCTCATTCTTCTAAAGCAATGTCCTAGGTGAATAAAAACGATGTAAGGGCATAGCAATATTCTACTCTGAACGAGCGATAATAATGGCCTTTAACTCAAAATTTGCTCTTTATCCTGTCTCTGCCACATAAACATAAATGGAAGTAGATCATTTTAACTTATACAAAAGCGTGTTTACTTTTTTAGCTGAATGGCCTGATGATAAGATATCGTTTTCAAGCAATTTGCCGCGGGCTTGATCTATCGTGCAAGTTCTATCTTTCATCAAACTGATATTTATCTTTGTTGAAAATAAACGAGAGATAACTCTATACTGGTTAAATAATTTTTATATTTCATTTTGAAGCAAATTTGTAACTTATTACAAGATGTTTGCATTTTTAGCAGTTAGATTTTAAAGATACTAGACTCACTTAGACTTATTGCCGTGTCGCATCCCAGTTCACCGTCTGTGACGCTTCGGCAGCTTTCTCTATCCTCGCAGAGAGTTCTCTCCACTGTTTCCTGTCCTTTGCGAGCTCAGTGATTTTGACCAGATCATCGGTTGAATGGAGTCTAAAATGGTCAATTAGTCCTAGATCTCTGTTTTAAAGATACGCTTCTATAAAATTTGCGCATTTTATGAGATGCCCTCGAAATTTCACGGACACAAAAGCATGGTACACCACTCGTTATGATAAATTGAAAGTAAGTATAAGACCAGCAAATTTCGACATGTTAAAAGTGCGGACTTGTTCCAATGATGTAGCCTCCTCTACACCTTCTTCAGGAAACCGTAGTGTACAAGTTTATGCCTTGACATGTAATTGCAAGCAAATAAATTTTTTAATTTTTTCGAATAAAAGAGCGAAGCTTAAAAAATGATTAAAGTAATAAAAAAATCCACTTTCATGCAAAGTAAGATAACGAGATCTTTAGCGTTACAAATTGGACTTGAGTAAAATCAACCATTTGAAAGCTGAAAGAATTAGGCATTTTTCCATCCTAAGGAAAATCTCCAATATCAAAAATCAAAAACATGTTATTGTCTTCATGAAGATTTATCCTTCAATTGGATGGTGTCGTAACATTCATGTTAAATAGAATAAACGGCAGAATTTGGGGGGGGGGGGGGTGTGTGCAAAAAATAACATTTCTTCCGACCTACAAAGAAAGCTGCTCATTTTTATCGACCTAGGTGGTTTGAAATAACAAAGTAATAATACCTTACTCATAACATAATGGTTGACTAAGAAAACTAAAAAGAATAACCCAAATTCAAGTGACGAACAAAACTTATCGACGATTTCCTATTCAATGTGGTACATGTTACATCTATTTATCTACAATTTGTAAGTATGGCACTATATCAAATAAACGCAATCGAGACTCCTCGTGTTTGACCTAAAATGGCGAGACATTTTGTCTTTAGAGAACAAAATTTCAATAAAAAATGTGTGTGATCTTTGATTATGCTCTAAGAAAGTCAAAATCGCTTTAATTACGTGTTAGATGTTCAGAGCTAGATCATAAAAAAAAATTGTGTAAATCTAGACAACCACATGATGTAGAAACTAGAATAATTAAAAAAAAATACCATTTCAATTTCGGCATGCATATCCTAAGTCCAAGCCGAGGTCTAACATAAACAAGTCCTCAACATCATGAAAATAAGGATTCAACTGCGCTCACCTGATTTGCATTATTATTAGTAACAGCACTGTATCCCACCGAGCCTCTCTGATGACATATAATGTTTTTTTAGTCACATCTCAATAAAAAATAGTTATCTCTATCGCCTCTTGTATTAGAAGGCAACCAAAGTCGCCCCTGGCTTAGTCTAATCATTGAAAGAAAAATCGACACTTGTAACTAAAGGTGCAAAAAATCGTATGTTTTAGCTGCGTTAAACAGTTTCTGGTTTTTTTTTTATTAGATATAAATATAAACATCAGTGATTAGTGATTCATTCAATGTAAAAGAATGTTATTGTAAATATTTGATATTACTTTTCCAGAAGTAAGATTTCATGTTCTAGGTTGTATTCCGATGTCGTCTGCGATAATTCAATTTCACATCGATCAATGTAATCTTGTTCTTTTTTAGCTATCAAGCAAGCTAGTGCTAGGGAGATGTTTAAAGCCATCATTCTCAGAATGAGGAAAATCAGCTACCTTTCTAAAGATCATTTTAAATGCATATTAGATGACAACTAATTCCATCACAAAGTGTCTTTTTGGGTGCACAACCTTGGGGAAATAAAGGAAATCGACTAATTCTGTTCTTTCCCAATCTGTTTTAGATCTTTTTAAACGCTTATTAGAAAGCTGTGAATTTTTGCATTGAGTGCATAATAGTGCACTGCCTTGCGGGACTTCTTAGCCGGCAAGTTATTTAAAATTTCACGATAATGAATATTTTAAAAATAAATCTGTAAATAGATTTGGATTTTACAAAAAAAATAGATAAGTATTACTTTTCATGGGTACCCATTTATTTTAAGCTTTGGGATACTTAAAATATAAAAAAGAATCTAAAAGAACATTTCGATTTTTAATGTGAACTGTTCTTAATGGTCCTAAACTGAATAAGAGGAATTGCGTAGCCAAACCAGATTATAGTGCATCCTTCACCCGGGTGGAGGCGGCTGACCTATAATGATGGCGATTGAGAAGGAATGAATTGTTACTTTTAAAAAAAATAATGGCTTATCAAGCCTAGTTCAGCTCCGATGATTTTCTTTTTAATTTTTTTTTTTTTTTTTTTTTTTTTTGGGGGGGGGGGGGGGGCTTGCATGATTTTATTTAATTTCAATTGCCGGTACATAAAAGAAACTTTATATTTTCACACATCTTGGCACATGCGACGAGTTCTCTCTTCAGCTTTTAGCGTGGACGCTTCACCGCCCGACCATTGCAACATATAATTATTGTAATTTTCATTATTACAAAATAAAATTCGAGTGGCAAACGAAAACGGAAAAACATATGAGGGACAGAGTCAGAGACAGGGAAAGACAGATAGAAAGAGGCAAAGGCTGTCTGCAACATAGATAGTCATTCAGATATAGAGAGAATCAGACAGTCAGGGACAGATAGACGGACAAAGGCAGATCGATAAATTAGGACCTACGATGAAGAAAGTGTACTTCGCTGTTTCTTATTCTATGTTTTAAGCCTTCTTAACTCAAAAAATAAAAAGAAGAAAAGAAAGAAAGAAGTAGAACTAAAAGCGAAACAGAGCAAAGAGCAAGACTGAGAAAAATAAAAATAAAACAAGAATACGGAGTGATCAATCTTTCCTATTCGGAAATTGGTTTTTGTAATTGATGGTTCAATAGAAATGTCTAAACGTACCAATGTTGTTGTCTTCTGACATTTTGCTGAGTAGACAGCAGGAAATTGGCCCATTGAAACTAGTGACGGATGTACAGATGGCATCTTTTAGCCCAGTCACAGGTGCACGGTTTTCCCACAAATTCAAAACTAGTTCAAGAATAATTGAAAATTCCGCGAAAAGGATAAAGTTAGGATCACTTTTTGTTAAGTCACTTCCCCTCGGCAATGCTTGACTACTGATCCTAAATAATCTAGAAATTTATCGATACTCCACAGCAAGAGTACTCCAAGTACATTAACAGATTTGTTGTTGTTGTTGTTGTCCTTGTCATCCTTGCTTTTGAGGACCATTCTGGGGTCGACTTACCACGCTTCTCCAAGTCACACGATCCTGGGCTAAGCTTGATGTTCGTGCAGAGCTGGTTACCAGTCCATTCTTTGATGTCGTCGTAACACTGACTTCTGGGTCTGACCCTTCCTTTTCTACCATCTATTCTACCCGTGAGGACTGTTTTCTACAGGCTGTCATGTCTTGCAATGTGTCCAAAATGTGACAACTTGTGTGTTCTTTTATGACATAGCAGTCCTCTTTCAACACCAAGTCTTCTCAAAACTTCCTCATTTGTCACTCTATCTTTGTAGTTAACTCTTGCCAAGCGTTTCAATATCCACATCTCTAGGGTTTCACGTTTCATGGTTGATTCTACATAGAGAGTATATGTTTCGTCGCCGCAGCGGAGTATTGAATATACATAGAGATTGATGGCTCTAAATCTGAGATCTAGTGAAATGTCTCTTGACATAAAATATCATTTAATTTGATGTTCATTGATTTGGCAATGCGAATCTCAATTTCCTTTTTTACTTTTGCCTTTGTTGGTAATTGTACTAGTTCGAGTTGTTTTCCATCAACTTTTTGCTTTTTTGCTGGCATGTCTTCATTTTACTAATAACCATCGTTTTCGTTTTCTTCACATTCTTCAAGCCCTTTTTGTTTATTTTACTCTTCAATACATCAAAGATTTTCTGAAGGTCCTCGTTGCTAATGGCCAGCAGGGTGGTGTCGTCTACGCGGCGTGTTTTGTTGATGTTTGTGCCGTTGATGTTGAGGTCACTCATGTGATTTGATTCCCGAAAGATAATTATACTCTGAGTATATATTAACAGATTTACTGGCTTTAAAAAAATCTCGCTGTGAATGGGCGCCATGTGTTGTGAGTGCAACTCACAACATTTGTGGCGGATAAGACGTGATAAAGCTTGGCTTTCATTGCTATCAAATTGTTTAAAACTATATGTGAAATTACACACACACACACACACTCTCTCTCTCTCTCTCTCTCTCTCTCTCTCTCGCTCTCTCCCTGTTATACGGTATTATTTTATATTTTTTCATTTGGCTGTTTTTTTTAATATTTAGCTTCTACACGTTCTTCATTCATATACACATGTACATATCAACGAAGAACGACATATATATATATATATATATATAGTTTGAAGATAGGTTGGAATAAATGATAAGTGCTCAACTGTGGGAGCATTTCATAGATAAAGAAGATCTTACCTTATATTCTCTTCATACGACACTGGTGTTTCAAGCGGAGGACAAGGGATACCTTTGTCCTCCGCTTGAAATACCAGTGTCAGATCTTATATATATATATATATATATAATTACAACTTTTCGTGCATTGTGACGCAATAAATATTTTATATTCATTTATCAATTTAATGTACATTGATGCCTTCGGTATATATGGATAAAATGCTACTTTGCTGATGCACACAATGCAGTACCATCATGATTCAATTTCACCTTCTTTTTTTTTTAAACGAGCCAGAGTTTTTAAATGATTTTCTAGGCATTCTTGTTTATCCTCTATGGTAAAACTCTTTGTACTTAAATTGAAATTTCAGCTGTCAATACTTCAAAGAAGCAAAAAATTGTGATTGTGGGTAAGGCATCATAATCTTAGTATAGAATGATGATGATGAGAATGATGATTATATTAAGACAACCACTGTCAGTGGTGATAAGAATGATGATGGTAAAGCTGACGATGATGATAACATTGTAGATGAAAGACGATGCAGATGATGAAGATGTTAATGTTATACAGTCTTAATATGTTTTGGTTTCTCCTTTTTTTCCAACCTGTTTTTATTTTATCCAATCTAAGTTTCTTTGCAATAAAAAGGTTGACAGAAAATTGTTAAATTCTCACCTATAAGATTAAATGACTATCTTATACCAGTTTTAAAAGATATTACTATCCTGCACTTATTTCAGTGAATCTACGTTGGTGTCAAAGATATTCTCAAAGAATGGAATGGACTTTATATAATAACCATAACAAGAGAATGGACCAATCAAACTATTACACATATAGTTAAAAATATACTTGATATGCGATGATCCTTACATTTTTATAAGCTATGAATTTTTCGAATACTTATATTCCAAAACCAGACATAAAAAAACATCTGAGGCTCTGAGCATCAATTTCCCCTGTAAACAAGGTAATTTCCTTTATCTTGATTAAATATTGTAATATTTTGCGAAAATAGGAAAAGTTAAATTACTTTTTTCCCACCCATAAGTGGAAGTTTACCACAAACTTTACCTCCGAAATTGAAATATAATGAGAGAATCGACGCGTTTGAAATGTTAACTTTAAAGACACAGGCTTCATAAATCCTCTTCAAGAACTATTATTAAAACAATGCGATATTGGATACAGCTGAAATCCATTAGCCTTGGCTGTTAAAACGCCATCATGTTCAACACCTCAATACGGTGTGAAATCGGAGATCCTAAGGAAGTCCTTTTGGACCCAAACAGCCTGCTTGATATGAATGCGCCGTATAATCGGACCACACCACCAGCGTGGGAGATTGCCATGAAGATCTCCTTCTACGTAGTGGCCATGCTTGTCGACCTGATCGGCAATTCAATCGTGATCCTCATCGTCATTCTGAACCGCAAGATGAGAACGACGACCAACACGTTGATAGCGAATCTAGCCATCAGTGATTTGTTGGTGGCTTGTTTCTGCATGTGGGCTCATGTCGGAAACAACGTCTCCCAAAACTGGCCGTTCGGAAACATCTTGTGCAAAGTCAACACTTTTTTCCAAAGTGAGTCTTTTTTTTATTTATCAATGAGTGGCTTAAGATTTCTTAATACATGAAAAGATATATGATCTGGCCTATATAGTTCATTGCATGTTTAATGAACATTGGTGATTCAAAAGGCCCTTTTTTCGTTACATAAATTTTAAAAGCTAACCGGCTTTATTGAAACAAATTTAGTAATTATTGAAAACTTGAAGGAAAATAGCCTGCTTCTTCTGTAATATTTGTTTTATCAAAGTGTATAAAAAGAGATAGCATTTCGATTTTGTTTTGGAGAGATGCGGTCAGGTTGAATGAAAAGAGAGCTGCTTTGAGGGAAAAAATATAATTCAATTTGGCTCCCTTTTAATGGAAGAAATCAAGCATTATACTGATTGAGACATGAAATTACATTGATTACGCACAGGCATCCCCTGACTTCATCTTTTAAAAGATTAAATCAGGTGTTCAAATCTTAGATTTTTCAGTTTCGGCCTTAAGTTCACGGATCTGTTTCGAGACATAGGTGAATTTAGTACAAGTTTTAATGCAGAAAATTACTGGACGTTAAATCAATGCAGAACTTTTAAATAACTGTTCAAAGCTTTTCCTGAGTCGAGGAAAACATAAGGGCTTGTGGTGGAACTTCTAACCTAAGTGTTGCAGTAAATTTAATGCTCTGTAATAGTAACTCTATTTTCCATCTCCTGTTAAGCCTCTTTTAGTTTTATTCGAGGAAAATGGCAACATAAATACAGCTCACCCCAATGAGCTTAATTAAGACAAAATAAATATTTACTTTCACATTTCAGCCACTTAAACTCAGGCACACTTTTACCCAAGGAAAGAAAACACAAATAAAAAGCTTCTAGATTGCTCATATAAATGTTGTTATTATTATTTAGTATTAATATCCTTCTATTACGAACTGTGCCAGTTCTGGCTGTAACATCCAGTGTTTTGACCTTGATGATCATCGCCGTTGAGAGATTTTACGCTGTCGTCTTTCCATTCAAGCGCAACTGGTCGCCTACAATTACAGGAATTGTCATAGGTGAGTACTAATATGAAACTACGAAATGAGTCGCTTACAATAACAGATACTGCGGTAGCTGAACCCATGTGAAGCAGCGGAATAACTAAAAAGAATTGGAAGCGGGGGATGGGAACATGTGGGCGCGGGTGGTATTGCATAGGGTCGTAACTCAATTTTCGGCGATTTCGAGATATCTTTCTACCTGATACTTCTCTTAATTCTGCATCTTTCTATCTTGGTCCTGTACCTTTCGCGCCAAAAATGGCCGAGATATTGATAAAAATGCTAAGGTAGTATGTTCAGTTTAAAATATTTTGTCATTGAATAAAGTTGTATCACTACTTACAACCTCGAAGAGAAAAATAATGTTTGTAAAGGGTAGTAACATTTGTTACGACTTTATTCAATGACGAACAAGTTTTGAAGTATGCTTGCATTTCTTATTTGAAAAGGTCGTATATCAAGTTACGACTGTATTCAAATCGAATTTTAATAACGCTATGAGACAATTGCATGTTTTGAGCATCGTAACACTGCTTACGACCTTATTCAAAACGAAAAATCCGGCATTTAACGCACAGAAAAGCAATGATAAACTTACGACCTCCGTCCATTGCTCAAAAATATCCATGTATATGGGCGCCAACGAATTTAAAGCGGTAAAAATGCATTGGTGAGTACTATGTAAGCCAGCAAGAAGACCAGTTTTGGTCAATCTGGTCTTTCGGATCTTTAATGGATTAAAGATTCTTCGAGACTTCTAGCTTTGTAACGTTTCACTCAACATGACTATCGAAACTGAGAAGGATCAAACTGACAGTCAGATAAGGTCTTCATTAATTAGGTGAGTACTCTTTTTTACGATCTACTAATAGTATTCTATTTTTTATTTAAAATAAGTAAAGAATTTGAAAAAAAGAAATGTTATATCTTTGTGTTTATGTCAAGTTCCAGAGGCATGAATTTCTTAACTGAATACACTACTTAACTGAATGTCGTTAGGTAAAATTAAGCTTGTAATTTCTTAATCCTTAAAGATCTTCCTCAATTATTAATAACATAGTGGGTCTAGTTAATAGTAACCCTATGTAAAACCCAAGAATCTTTAACACGTGCAGCCTTGGTGTAATGCCGTCGACCCCAACGGTCACTGTCCACGCTTACGCAAGTTATAGCTGAGACCGAGTGGTCATGTTGCATATCAAAGTTTTGAAGTAGCGCGTGTTGGTCAGTGTTTGCCAGTAGTACAGACGACTATCATCTTGTACTGCAGTGAACGTTATTATTTTAACTCAGGACAGTCTTTTTTATTCTCAATTATACTAGATTAAACTTTGTTTGCTTATTAAAGTGAACGAATCTATAAAAAGTGAAGCGTCTATCCAAAAGTATTTGTTCGCTGGTCTTGTGGTGAGCACAACTGATCAATTTCATGCTCAGTTTCATTTGAATTCAAACGTGTCTATTGGTTTATTCATTGGTGGCAATTTTTCACCAAGTATGGGGTAAGTTTTGTTTACAGAGTTTGTGCAGCAATTAAATTATAAATATATGTTCAAAGTATATTCACAATTTTCTTGACAGTGATGGACTTGGTCATAGGATAAAATTCCCAAGTAGTTTTTTAAGAAGTTTAAAATTGTGCCTTGATATTAAAGATTTCAATGACTTCCATGAATGAAACACACAAGAATACAAAATTGTTCCAAACATTGATGCCCAGTATTTGAACTTCTGTGACTTAACTCAAAGAAACAGTAGCCTCCGTGAGTGGTATATTTCCACTGGGCAAGGTTAAAGAAATAGAGTTAAAAAATAACTGGGTGAATGTTTTCACAGGTGCTGCAGCAATAATAATAATCTCCTTTTATCTTCCCATACCTAGAATAGCTTTTTAAGTTTAACATACATTTATAGATATATGATTATACTCCACGCGAGGATAACACAATATTTTATTGTCTTTGCACTTTTTTCCAGACCTTCCTTGCAAGCAAGCAGCCACCAAGGCGGTGACCGGTACCGGACTGTGGGCAGGCAGTGCACCTTTAACTCGCTTGCCTTTTTAATAAAGAATGTAAAGGAGGACGTGGAAGACTGGACATCCGAGACGCTAGTCAGAATTCTGAGAAATGGCGACTGGGTCTGCATCAACACCAACCTTGGAGAAAGTCAGTATCCACTTGTCACCGACATTCCCAAACAAGTTTGGGTGGACGGCCAGCAGTATGACGTGTCAATCACATCTCTGCACTTCGGGTCACTTTATATTCAACTGGAAGATGAATATTTCACAACAATTGTCGATGCATTAAATATGTTTCAGTATTGCTGTAACTTGACGTTTGGTAATCGCACACCTGGATATTCCTGATAAAAAAGGAATCGTGTGTTTGCCTATTTGATCCACATTCAAGGGATATATAGGGCATGCCCTTGGATAATTGGAAGGCTACACTAACGTTTCACGACAAAAACTTGTTGCCATCTTTTATTGTTAACTGGCAGAATCCCTACACGCTGGATATCAATTTGAACTCACACCTTTAGAAATAAAGACAGTCTCTGCGAAGAAGTGAAGAAGAAATAATCCAAAAAGGGGGATACATCACGTAGAAAAAGATCATATAGATGGCACCTTTCTGCAGAGGATAATAAACATGAAGTTTGTAAAAACTTTCTTTTTACACACACTTCATATAAGTGAGAAAATGCTATTCTCTGCGTACAAAAAGAAAACTGATATCATAGAGGAAGATAAAAGGGTACAACTAAATGCGTTCAAAATAATGACGAAAAAGAAGGAGTTGAGAACATATTCCTCTTTTCCCTCAAACAGAGAGTCATTATAGTAGGAAATAATTTCGTCGCAATTACTTGAGTGCAGAACTAAATTTAGGAAAACTTAACGATCTTTATGTCAATGAGAAAAAAGAAAAAAAAAGCCTAAATTTTGTAAGTAAATCTTCTTATAAGAAAATATTTTACACAGAGTTTAATTTGGGATTTTTTAAAAGATCAAAGGATAGATGTGACTTTTGCACCATGTATAATAACTCTCCAAACAAAGAAGAGATGAAAACAGAGTATGAGAAGCATTACAGAATGAAGTTTCAAGAGGCAATGAAAGGAAAATGATAAAATGAGAGCTAAACACGATTCCTCTTTTTCTGCTGCTGTGTTGACCTTCAAGATGTATTAATTCAGCTAAAGGTTACTCCAAAGGCTTTTCTCACCGACGAAAATTAAATACGTACAACCTGACAATATTTGATTATGGACAAGATTTGGGAGTTAACAACATATGGAACGACCGTATCGCCAAGCGAGGTTCGAATGAAGTTGGCTCGTGTTTATTTGAATTTGTAAAGGGAAAAGCTGAAACAGGAGTAACTTCAATCTCCCTATATTCAGATGCCTGCACCGGGCAAAACAGAAACAAATATATTGCCTCGTTGTTGTGGTACTTGCGTGGAAGATATCAGTTGAATGAGAAACACCCAATATTATAAATATGTCATATAGCTATGATGAAAATGACTCGGTTAATTTAGATTTAAGTTCAAAATGGTGCAAAAAAGTAACTTTGCCAGAGCTTAGTGAAACCCATTTGAAACCCGTTCGCGATTCTTATCTGGAAATCGACAAAGACAAAGTAAATGATTTAAAAACTCTTTGTGATAAGCTTTTAGTCCCTTCTATTCACCATTCCTTCTATCAGTCTCTCCATTATTGATTTTTCCTCTACGACAACTGATTGCTTTTGGGTCTTCTACGTAAATCAGAAATAAAAAGTTATAATTATACACCCATCCAGATAAAAACTACAACCTAAAACAGTGCACGAACGTGAAATGTGCTCGAAACATGGAATTATATACAACTAAACTTTTTCTTACATTACCTTTTAAAAATATTGACATACACATAGGCTCAGCAACATTTTTTTTATTTTAGCATTGACTTATTTTATGACTTGCATTTGGATCACTATGCATCGTTTCATAATGTCTTGACTGATGAAGGCATATAGCCTAAAGTTCATTTCTCTGTAGTTTTCGTTGATGCATAATCGCCTTACACGTTTAATGATTTGATTGTGCCTTATAACTTTACAAAAAAAAATAAGGAAAATAGAATGTGTTTTTTTACTTCTTTTTCTTAATTGTTTTACAGACGAACGATGTGGTTATTGCATTCTACTGCCTTTTCAAATGTCTTTTTTCTTATAGCTTTTTCATATTGACGAAATGTGGCGAAAGACCCTGAACTTGTAAGATTTTTTTAGGCTGTACCAATGATAAGTGTTTGTAATTCAATATTTCTGTTTTTGATGTTTTCTTGTATTAAAGTTCTAATTTAAATTAAAAAACCCAACTTCTGGCGTATCTTCATACACAGTGTACATCTTTCACTTAGTCGTTAAGACTTTTCGTTTGCATAAAGTCGTAAGTCTCGTTACTACTCTATGCAATCCACAAAAATCTAGAAAATGTGGTCGTAAGAAGGGTTACGACTGTATTAAAAAACACTTTTATTGCTGCAAAAGGTCGTAAGTCGTACACAGTGTAATTGGTCATGATTACAATAAAAAAAAACTTGACATCTTTAAAGGAAAGCATTTTTGATATCTTATGTTTGAATTTTAGACAAATTGAGCCAAAAATAAACAAATGAGACAGTTTTTTGGCCTTCCTGAAAAGTTGCCAAAAATGAGTTACGACTCTATGCAATACCACCCGCGTGGGCATTTAATGCATTGCAACGGCATTTCATTCTACGTGAAAGATTTATGGGTAAAAATAGGTGATGCAATACTGAACATCTAAGAGAATGTACGTTATACGTTAGATTTTACTTTTATTCTCATAGCAGTTGCTGTCTTAGCAGTGTATCAAAAACAGTATGGGTATTTGATCCGTAAAAGTTTAAATTCCTAGAGACATCTCTTAGCACTAATAGCTATTGGGCATGTTGTCCCGAAAATTTTATATTTTAAAGACTGGCCTTAAGTCGGAGCACATTTCTTTCAAACTCGTCTTTTGCTGCATAAGATCTGGTAAAAAAATCCTGGAATTTGGGGCATTACATTCTCTCAGGAAATATAAACTATCGCAGATCGGAAAGAAATCCTCAAATTTCAAACGACCCATGGATTTGCTTTCTTATGTATACAAAAAAAAAAAAACCTACCTCTAGTTTCTTTTTTATTTTCGTATTTCGAAAATCTGTGAATACATTAGAATTCTACTCGAGTCTCTCATCCGGATGCATTTATTCAAGATAAACTATCGGAAATATCCCTATCAATCTGGTCGTCTTCCCCGCTGTCCGTCCAGTTGCTTCCTGGATTGTGTCTGTGTGCACTGCGTTCCCTCAGCTGATTGTGCGGAAAGAGGAGAAAAACCGCTGGCGAGACCGGACGGACCGCTGGTGTACCGAGGTCTGGCCTGAGGTGAGTTGCTTTGTTTTTTTCCGGTTGCAAAAGAGGGACATTCTGAAGTTAAATGTAAAATGTATGGTTCCAGTGTTTCATGAAATTCGACCGTTTTCACTATAAAAAGAAACACTCGTAACAGAATAAAGTTACTGTAAATGAAAGTGAAAACAATGATTCGTTCGTTGATAATGTTAATGATTATGTTAAAATGTTAAAAAATGGTTGGGACGAAAGCGGAGAGACGTGGTAGTCACAATGTCGTTAATGTTCGTTAGGACAATCCCTTCTGACGAAAACAACAATAGCCATGATAACGAGCGTTTTCCACAATCAATGGGATTACATACGAGATCTGCAAGAACAAGGATTATGGTAGGGCTCGCAAAGAAAACAGTAGTACCACGGGGGGCAAATAGTAAGGCCTAAGGAATTTGTCAGGATCCTCGATCTCAATTGACTAAAAAAAGCCTGGTAATTGACTTTGCTTATGGGCCTTTCCGTTTGCCAAGAGAGGAATATGGATTACGGAGTGAGAGAAACAGGATAGGAGCAGAACAATAGAAAGGCAGAGAATGAGAGAGGGAGAGAGAGTGAGTGAGAGAAAGAAAGAGGGAGAGAGAGAGAAAGAGGGAGAGAGAGAGAGAGAGAGAGAGAGAGAGAGAGAGAGAGAGAGAGAAATCAAAATCAGATTCTTATTTAACAAGTTGGTGATCCCGTCAACTTGCCACTCCAGAAACCTGCGAATATGCAGACCACCCGTCTAACTTCAGTAGAATAAATAGAGGAAAATTACAAGACGTCGCTTTCTCTTACAAATGTTTAGCTACTGGTGTTCAGAACATTTTGTAGTATGTTTACAAAAACATTTCAAGCTTAGTGAAAATATTTACCACCTCGGGACAATATATAATTATTTCGATTCAATATTGTAGGCGGATCTGAAGAGACAAAGCCTGGTTTCTATATTCTTCCCATGGTGTTAACGGTGTTAGTGGTGAAAATGAGAGTGGTTTACAACAAATACAAGTAACATTTTTATATTTCTTTCAATTATTTCGCAGTTTTACGTCGACACTGAATGCAACACCAAAGCTCCGGGGAAGATTTATTACTCCATAGTAGTTGGTCTGGTAATGTACTTCCTTCCCATTCTGGTGATGGTCTTCACTTATTCCATAATCGCCTCCAGGCTACTAAGGCGCAAGCACCCAGGAAGGAGGCCGTCTGGTGGAAAGATGTCTTCCCAAGATAGGGCCAAAAGAAAGGTAAGCGTCAACGCAAATCTGATAATCATGGTCAAAGGTCCGCTTGTTACGAGGTGCTGAGCTTAACATAATATACGCAAATCTGTTCAATCATAGGTTTGACTCTAATTTAACTGTCGGGCTAAAATATGAGGCTATCACATACACTTAAAAAAAATAACATTTTTTTTTTAATTGAATATAAAAAGTGCATGCTTTTTTTCAATTTGGATCAGTTTGAAACTGATTCAGAAGATGAAGAAATAAAACCTTTTGCATATTACTTTGTTTATATCTTTCATGATATGATTGAAAATCACCAAAGAAATGTGCAAATCATCTTGCATGAATAGTATATATATATATTTAATGATGGAAATAAATTTTTATCGCATTTAACATCCCAAAACATCTGCGTCTGATGACTGCAAAACATGTTCAATTCGGGAAAATTTGTTAATTTAAAAATTGTTTTTGATGTCTATGATTTTGTGATGAATATTTATCTTCTATTCTTTTTACTATTTAGGCCTATATCTTTCTCTATTTATCTATCATACTTTCTCTTTCTTTTGCTGTCAGTCTCCCGATTTTCTCTTTACTCTTTCTATCTCTTCTTCTTCTTCTTCTTCTCTCTTTCTTGTTATCGTTTAATTTATTTTCTCTCTCACTCATTCTCATCTCCTTGAAGTACTTGGTAAATGCAGTGGCGGTAGTAGTAGTAGTAGTAGTAGTAGTAGTAGTAGTAGTAGTAGTAGTAGTAGTAGTAGTAGTAGTAGTAGTAGTAGTAGTAGTAGTAGTAGTAGTAGTAGTAGTAGGAGTAGTAGTAGGAGTAGGAGTAGGAGTAGTAGTAGTAGTAGTAGTAGTAGTAGTAGTAGTAGTAGTAGTAGTAGTAGTAGTAGTAGTAGTAGTAGTAGTAGTAGTAGTAGTAGTAGCAGTAGTAGTTGTGGTATTTAAAAAGGTAGATAAGCGGGTGAGTAAATTAGTAAGAGAAGGAGGAGGATAATGGTTTGAGGAAGCTGTATTTTAAGAGAATTTAATAAGACAGGGAGGGTGCTAAATTCACCGCTATCGATTTTACTTTGAAAAGAGGAAGTAAACAAATTTTCTTGCTTTTTTAATGATTGACTTTGCTTATTTCGTTCCAGATAATAAAGAGTCTTCTTTATTAGGTTGCGCTTTTGGACTATTGCCCGCAGGACTTGTAAGGTCTTTGCATCCAAAACACTAACTTACCCTAAATCCCAACTCCTCCTTTAATATCATTAATTCGACTTTCACTTTTTGCAGAGCTTTCTGAACAAATACTAGCGGTCCACGTTTCTGTATTTCTTTTCAAGTGAAATAGTTGATTTTTTTCCCTTCAAGTTGGATTCTTTCGCCTCATATCTCGGACTGAATTCATATTTTTTTTAAATGCGTGTTTGATCTAAACCTAAACATAATAAATTATGTCGAGTATTTTTTTTAACTAAAAGATGAGCCCAATTTTTGTCTGGTAAATGAAAAATATCAGCACTTAAGTTCGAATTTAGTATCATTTTTTATCGCTCTAAAGTCATGAGGGGATACGTTTTTACAAAATTATACTAAGCTCTGCTATAGGTTTTTGGAAGCACAGTTATGACGCAATAACGCCTGCATTAAGGAACCATTCAATAGCTTAGAGGTGCATGATAAAAATGATTAGCTCATTTTATAAAAACCAAAATCGATTTTAGATCCTTTCAAATATCCAATTATTGAAGCTTTTAATGAATGGGCAACTTAGCCTTTTATGTTGTATTCGAAACCTTATAAAAAGCGTTTTAAAGAATCTTTAAACAAATTAGGAAAGAACATTATTAGTTGGTTTTCCATATGTCAGGTCAAAAAAATTATCATGAAAGCCACGCAAATGGAGAAAAAAACAATAATGTTCAACAAAAGTAGTTCAATGGAAGTCTCCAAATAAATTCTTTTGACTGTTTAAGAGAATTTGTGACTTTTAAGTAAGTGTAGAGGCATATATCTTCGTGTAAAAGCAATGTTGATCATCATAGATCTAGGTGCGTTTGCGTCTATGTTCTCTGTGGAAGTGTTATGTCAAAAACAAAACTAACACCAGTTTGTTTCCTATCCGATTTTCCGCAAAACGTGTTTTCGGTCCAGCGAGTAAATGAATGCAATTAGGATTATAAATATTTTAATGTTTTCGAGAAGGTGAGAGAAATGGGCGAATATTGGTATGAAAATATGATTTTATTATTGCTCTGGGCACAATTCATAGACTTTTTAAAAACAAACTTAATGCTTTGTGCCATTTTATAATTCGTGACTGGTATTTTTTTGTCTGGGAAACTGAGTTGTTGCTTTTCATCAAGAAACATTGTAAAAAAAATCGATTTACATCTTTTTAGGTAGAAAATACACAAGTACCACCTTCTTTGTACCACGATGGCATTACTTGTGTTTGTGATATTGTTTAAGCAAAATCTATTCGAAACAGATGGAACAGCATTTGATATTTCTTCGAGGATCCAATTCATTGTATTTAGTTTGAAATGTATTTTTGAAACCGGAAATTTCGTCTTTGAAAGCATCGCCAATTTAGGCCACCCGCACTCGTTTGAAACGAAATGTTTTCCTTTGGGTTTTCTTCAATGTAGACGGCGTTTAACGCCACGGGTTATGGTCGATGGTCTTATCAGCAGAATATCGTTAGCCTAGACAGAGAATTCTAAGGAGTAGTCCCAGGAGAAGTCCAGTAAGGGCAATGGCACGTCAGACAGACAGGCGCAAACTCAAAGTTAATATTTGAACAGTTACTTTACATTTAAATTGGCTTTGACATTTTATCTATTTACATTGTGAAATTAAAAGTAAAGCAAGGTTCTATTTGCCTTAGCCTACATACCCTTGAGTCATTTCTTCCTGACTTTGCACTCGAAGCTGTTTTTGACAAGTAATAGTTAACAAAGTAACAACTTCCTCTGGTGCAAAAAACTCTTATTACAAGCTTCAATCCTTCTAAAATTTATGTTCTAGAGTAAAAAAAATGGTTATTAGAGTAACAGTAACATATTGGGTATGGAATTTTTTTTTTGCTTAATTAAAGTAGGCTAAAAATCTTTGAATTTTTGCTTAATGCGTTTTGCCTAAAGGTTTTTCCAGTTTAAACGTACAACCTGGTGATAATGTTTTTTTTACCGAATAATAACGCTGTATTGCACATCTCGTTTGACGAAGATTAAAGTACTGAATTTCGCAATGAACCTCATTCTACAAGGAAAACATGAGACAAGTGGCCTTATCTAAAACGATTTGGAGTATCAATCAAGAAACATGTTTTCTTTTAAGAATATAAAATTTCATTATTTAATTAAAGAAAGGAAATTTAAATAATATTGCTAAATAAAAATAAAAAATAAAATAAAATTACTTTAAAAAGTTATTGGAATAATATATGTACAATCAAATTTGGGTCGAAAAAAATTTTCAATCCCCTTACCAAAAATTTTACACTTTAAGACCTAAAACTCTACAAATACGTCTGGACAGAACCACTGTGGGAAAATCGCGTCATTTACAGATAATGATAATCATCTAAGTGAGAAAATGCCTATAAAATAATATTTATGTCCCTACCAAGGAGATTTTGGGGCAGTAAACTACGTGGATTTTTTGGAAGAGTTTCTTGATAGTTTTGCTTTTCCGACACCTCCCACCCAACCTCTCTTCCCAATTCTTTCTCTGCAGGTGACTAAGATGCTGGTCATGGTGTTGTTCGTTTTCATCGTATGCTGGTCTCCACACCAGGTGATTTTGTTGTATGAGAACTTAAACCCCAATGGAAAGGTAAGTTCAAATACTCTCCTCTGGCTTGTTTTCGTTTCTCTCAGTTTCGAGGTCCCTGTAACTCTTAAGAAATCGTAGCATCTTTATTCCCTCCAAAGTAAAAATTAAAAATGCTGCTATGGATTTAGGATATTTTTTCACTATTTGATTTCCTACTTTTGGTAACTTTGCAATTAAATCATCTTTAATCAAAGCTTTTAAAATGTGTCCAAAAATAAATGCAAGCAAATCCAAACGTGTACGTCAATACAAGCACATGGTGAAAAGTATAGAATAGAAAGATATTTAAGATGGATAAAAGTCTATATAGATAAATAGATATATTGATAGATAAACAAATAGTCAGACGGCCAGACAAACAGTTAAACAGTAAGATGAAAAGACAGTCAGATTGATAGATAGTATTATACACCCATTTCTAGATAGGTAGGTTCTTGTACAAATTCTATCTATCAACAGCTTCTTGTTTTCAAACTGAAGTAAGGTTTGATAATAACTTCTATTCGTATTCTTTTGTATGAGTAAGTTAAAAAAATTCCAGCAGATTGCAATGTCAACTCTTTCTTTTTAAATCGCGCTTTGCTTTGTCAGATTTTTTCAGGTTATGGGTTTTAAGGTTACAAATATATTCATCGAAAAGTTACTTTTATCACGTTTTACCTGATTGACCTGTTCTTGATTTCTCGAAAAACTGTTTTCACCTGAATACTTTATTTCTTGGCGGAAAATGCTTTAGAATATTTTTTTTTTAATTTTGAAGGAATTTATTTTTACTTTCTTTTTTCGTCTTGAGGAATAAATAGTTAAAGCCCATCACATCAAAACCCACAAAGGGTAGTTTTCTTTTTGATGAATTTCTCTTGTGCTTGATGTTTACTTTCATTTCTTTTCGTTGACTACAAGAAAAATAGAGGGAGCAGGATAGCCTGTATCAAGGTCAAAACTAGCCCTTAAGATACTCTCAGATCAACTCTAGTCTTTCATCTCATAGCTTCGTGAAGTCTTTGGTGGTCTGTCGGCTTTGTAAAGATGACTCACAAGATTTATTTAAGGTTATTTTTAATAAAATTGTAGATATCCTTGATTAAGTACCTTTCTAGCGTATTAACTTTTGATAGCTTTCATATCTCGTATGGTCCTTTTCTTTTAAAGAAGATTGTTAGAGAAAAAAAAAGAAACAAACACAAGTAGACAGAAAGATCAAATAGCTAGATGGATATATAGATATGTACACAGATAAAATGATAGAGACATAGATGGATAAATAGTATTCTGTCTATCAAATACAATGTAACGATTACTAACATTTTGATTCCGACCAGTCGCGCCGTGTAATTTAAAGAGATAACTAGATCTTAACAACCAATGAAACTACTGACCATTAGGAAGAAAATAAAACCTGTAGGTGTTCGATTTCAAATCCTCCACATTCTCTATGCAACCAGCCAAGTTCTTCGATCCTGCAATCGCTCCTTTCAACATTATTTATGTAAGACTTTATGTAAGCTACGATTACGGTTATTTTTTTAAGCAAGAACATTTAATGATGAGCACATTATAGCGTTACTAACTGTGATTTGCTGATAAAATTTTGTATCGCAATAACATTAGTTACAATTCCAAAATTCCCATTCATCACGAAGTGGATTTTGAATTATTAGGGACTTTGACTTGCCTTGTTTTTTTTTCCGCTCTCATTCTCATAGTAGGCTCTGTACGTTTCTGTATCTTCAACGGTTTTTTTTTCAATTGGCGTTGTTAACTTCTCTAATTTATCATTATTAGTATAACAACTAATTCTTATTGTTGTTTTTTTGGGGCTAATAAACACGTTGTCCTCTAGCGTTATTTTCGACTAGATATTCCTATTGGTTTAAAAATGATACTTTTTGGGTACTTTTCTCTCTTTCTAATTTTCTTTTCAAAATTGCTGCAGAATGATGTCTCGCATATTTTCTTGCAAGTGCTCATCTTTGCCACAAAGATATTATGGAGGTTGATATCTTTCACTCAATCATCGGAACTTTAAAGATGGAGTTCATTGAGATCAAAATTTAAAATAGTTACTGACATTTTCTTAGAGCCCGTTCAGCTCTTCACAATTAAAAAAAATGTTTTTCAAAATCGTGAATCAAACATTTTTCAAATTGATTTTTCTTTCATTCTGTATTAAAGAAAACCAGTAGGGCAAAAATTGTGAATGATTTTAAAATGCAAGAGTTTTAAGGGGTAGTTGCCGTATCTCCCTCTGCGATATATGATTTTATATCAATACAGCGTTTAACTTCAGCTTCCTGCACTCTCTGTTGTAGATATTCGTTCTATATTAGACTAGCTCTAGTCTTACTTCTGAACTGTTCGTGTTAAGTTAATGCTGAGCTGTTTCATAGACATCTTTGGCTCTGGTTTCCTCCTTTACGACTTGTATGTGACAAAAAGTGCCTTTCAGGCCTTTTAACTATATCAGAGGGGGCCCAGGTATCTAAGAGAATTCCAGCATAACAACTAGCTGTATTTGAAACCTCTTTAAATATTTTCCACATACTGGCTTTAGACAGTTGATCTAAGTGCACTCCACCTTTTATCCATTTCTTAATCTGAAGGTGTAGCATTTATCCAATTAATAAGAAACAGTTTGAACCTTTGGGTTTTCAGGTTTTATTGTATTATTAAAGTATCATCCGACTGCGTCGAGATATAAGTCTGAACTGAGGAAGTAAACTCTTGGTCTCCTCAACGTCTCTGTGGTGAGCTCTATTCACAACCTCGGATGGATTCATTTGTCACGTGTTAGTCTTTATCATTGTTCAAGATTTAAAAGTCCAAACGCCACACAGGCCTCCCTAAAGACTGACACCGTAAGAGTCAGTGGTATCGCATAGGCGGTCGAATAGTGCGACCTGTGCGCGAAGACGTCTGAACAGCAGGGCGCGACATAGCTTGCTGATGCTTAGAGGAGGTGCTTGAGTCTGATGGATGACTGCGTGAGGGATGACTCTGTTTGGCTGGAGGGCGACCACGTGGAGGAAGTTTAGCCAGTATGACCGGTTGAAATGGATAGAAAAACGCTGGCTTGATGCGATTGACTGAGATTCGTTCAGCGCGACCGCCAATGTCTATGAGGAAAGTTTTGTCCCCTGGAGTCAGAACTGCGTAAGGACCCGAATAAGGCCTCTGTAACGGCCCTTTAGTGCCATCTCGTCGTACGTACACATGTTTTTCGGCTAACAAAGATGGGGACAGGTAGGGTCTAGCAGAAGTGTGTGATGGGAGGCCGGACGAGGTGCATAAAGCGGGATGTTCAGCCTAAAATTCAGCAGTAAGTCATCCATAGATTTTGCAGATTTAGGTGGAACTAGTTCACCTGGGATTGTCAAAGGCTCACCGTAAACAAGTTCTGCTGAGGAATAACCTAAGTCTTCTTTTGGTGTGGTTCTGAGTCTGAGAAGTACCCAAGGTAGTTCTTCTACCCAATTTGGACCGGTGAGACGGGCTTTTAGAGCTGTCTTGAGAGTTCGATGAAAACGTTCGATCATCCCATTTGCCTGAGGATGATAAGCAGATGTATGGTGAAGCTTGACTCCGAGGCGAGCCGCTATCTCACTCCATAAAGATGATGTTAACTGTGACCCGCGATCTGACGAAATATCTCCAGGGACACCGAAACAGCAATCCAGCCAGTAATGAGAGCATGCACACACTCGGGTGTTGTAATGCCTCGAAGTGGAATAGCTTCTGGCCAGCGTGTGTTGCGGTCGATAATTGTCAGGAGATATGTGAAGCCAGAAGAAAAAGGTAAAGGCCCAACAATATCAATGTTTATGTGTGAGAATCTTTTCTCAGGTACAGAGAAATGTTCTAGTGGAGCTTTTGTGTGGTTTTGTATTTTCGAACTTTGACAGTGATGACATTCTTTCACCCATCTACTGACCTGCTTCCGCATCCTGTGCCAAACAAATTTGTCTTAGACCATTTTGACGGTGGCTTTGACTCCTGGATGTGAGAGATTGTGAAAAACGTCGAACACTGTGCGTCTGAAATCAGGAGGTACAATCGGACGTGGACGGCCTGTTGAAACGTCACACACAAGCTCTGGTCCTCGCTCGTTCAATCTTGTATTGATAATCTCTAAGCAAGTGAAGGCTGTCTTGTAAGCTTGTACATCAATACTAGCAGCTTGGGCTCTAGCCATTGCTATGTAATATATGCCCAAGGAAACTGCGTTGGTTGTTCTGGAACGAGACAGACAGTCGGCGACGATGTTGTTTTTACCAGAGACGTGTGCTATGTCGGTGCTAAACTCGGAAATGGCAGAGAGATGTCTTTGTTGTCGTGCTGACCATAATTCTGTTGTTTTTGCCATGGCGTGCACTATGGGTTTATGGTCTGTGTAAATGGTGAAATTCCGTCCTTCAAGCATGAAACGGAAGTGACGAATTGCCAAATATACTCCAAGTAATTCTCGGTCGAAAGCGCTGTATTTTATTTCTGCTTTTCGTAGTTGTCGGCTGAAAAAGGCTAAAGGTTGCCAATGACCCTTGTTGAACTGTTCGAGAACGGCGCCAACGGCCACATCTGAAGCGTCAGAAGTAAGAGCTAAAGGGCAGTCAGTGCAAGGATGGACCACATTGATGCATTAGCCAAAGCAGTTTTACCGTTTAGGAAAGCCTGTTTCATCTCTTGTGACCGCACTAGCTCTTGTCGAGGCTTAGATGACTTTAGTGCCCCGTAAAGAGGACTGAAGGTGGCAGCAATGTTAGGGAAAAAAACGGTGGTAAAAGTTAATCATACCTAAAAACTCTTGTAGTCCTTTCACAGTTGACGGTTGAGGGAATGTTTGGATGACTTTAACCTTGGCTTGAGTTGGACTAGATTCTTTCTTTGATACTTGGTGCCTCAAGAATTCCAGGGAAGAGGCACCGAAAAGACATTTTTCAAGGCGAATTACAAGTCCATGATCTATCAAACGTCTAAACACAGTTTTTAAGTCATCCATGTGTTCCTTTTCTGTCGAACTTGCTATGAGGATGTCGTCAAGATAAACAAAAGCTGAATCAATGTCCTGAAGGACAGAATCCATATGTCTTTGAAAAGTTTGGGCAGCACTTTTTAAGCCGAAAGGCATCCGCAAAAATTCCCACAGACCAAACGGAGTGATCACTGCTGTCTTAGGAATGTCTTCAGGGGCGACTGGAATCTGATGATAGCCACAAACTAGGTCGATTTTTGAGAAGATAGTCTTTCCTTTAAGGCTGGACGAGAAGTCATGGATATGGGGAATGGGGTACCGATCTGGCGCGGTGACATCGTTTAATTTTCTGTAGTCGCCGCATGGGCGACAGCCACCGTTTGGTTCGGATACCATATGGAGAGGAGATGCCCACGGGCTGCTTGATTTCCTAATAATGCCTATCTGTTCCATCTCAGAAAACTCCTTTTGGGCTATTGCTAGTCTGTCTGGAGCAAGGCGACGAGCTCGGGCGAAGACAGGACGGTCTTTAGTTGGGATGAAGTGATGTACACCATGTTTAACCTCCGCAGCTGAAAATGGTTTCAGCAGATCCGGGAATTCATTAAGGAGCTTTCGGAACTTATTACTTGAAGGCTCGACAAGCGCGAGTTTGGTTGGCGTAACTGTACTGACATAGCAGGGAATGCCTGAAAATGTGTCTGCTTCTATCAAGCGACGGTTCCTCATGTCGACAAGCAAGTTGTGTGTTCGTAAAAAATCAGCGCCAAGGAGCGGGCGGCTGACATCTGCTGCGATGAGCCGAGCTTGGAAATTGCGTTGACCAAAACGAAGACAAACGACGCGAGTACCATAAGTCGTTATGGTAGAATCATTGGCAGCTTGTAAAGGAGGTCCTCTGGGTCCTGTTTTTTTGTCTAGTTTAGACGCTGGAGTAACAGAAACTTGAGCTCCTCTGTCAACTAGAAAGCACCTTTTAGAAATGCTGTCTGTGACAAAAAGCTTCGTATGTTTGTGGTTCTCTGAAGTTGAAACGGCACAATGTAGCGCTTTGGCGTTTCTCTGCTTGTGATTATGTGTAAAACTTGAATGGTGTTTGCAGGTGCGGTCACAGCGTTGTGCTTTCGACCCAAACCGTCTGTGAAACCAACAAACTGTGCTCACCTCAGACGATTCGCTCAAATTACACTCTGGACTGAGTGAGGCCACAATTCTGTCTGCCTCAAGCGACAACATTCTTAAATCTAATTTTGGTGAGTTTGCTAGGGGGACACGAACTTTTTCCGATAATTGTCGAAAAAATACCTGTTTAAAAATAAAACAGGGTTTATGGTCCCCTAAGAGAGTAAGCATTGAGTCCATGAGTTCTGAGGGCTTTCTATCGCCTAACCCGCTAAGGTCTCATAACGTATTAGCCCTTTCTGTTTCTGAAAGCCCGAAAGCCGAACATAAAAATGATTTAAGGGCCTCATATTTGTTGGTTAGAGGTGGAGAGGCGATCACTGACAAAGCTCTGATTGCTGTTTGTGAGTCTAGAGCAGCTACAACATGAAAGTATCTCGTGTCATCAGATGATAGGTTGCGTAAGGCAAACTGTGCTTCGGTTTGCGCGAACCATGCCAGCGGGCACGTCGTCCAAAAAGTTGGAAGTTTAAGTGCTACTGCCTCGATAGACATAATGAAATGAAATGTCGGAGGCTTAACACTAGATCTAAAAAAATCCAGATGAACTATCACGTCGGGGTCACCAGTGTAGCATTTATCCAATTAATAAGAAACACAGTTTGAACCTTTGGGTTTTCTGGTTTTATTATATTATTAAAGTATCATCCGACTGCGTCGAGATATAAGTCTGAACTGAGGGTCTCCTCAACGTCTCTGTGGTGAGCTCTATTCACAACCTCGGATGGATTCATTTG
>JAWDGP010007843.1:0-10000 GCA_033675545.1 Elysia crispata | reverse complement strand
GTCATTGATTTCAGCCCGCCTTTTCCCACTCCCTTTTTTCTTCTACTCTTTTGGTTTTCACTTCGACCGCTTCACTTCCTTTTTATATTAACACCTAAGGTTCTTTTTAATATCCTATATGTGTCCTCTTGATTTATCCCATCCGTCTTCCCCAACGTCCCTTTCACTCTCTCTCTCTCTCTCTCTCTCTCTCTCCACCTAATATCTCCCTATCTATCTTTTTTTCTATCCATCTATCCCTCTATATCTTTTCTTCACCCCCATTTAACTTCGTTTCCTTTACCAAGTGTAACGCTCTATGTTTATCTCTTATTATACCAATCCGAGGCTTACCAATCTCATCCTTTTGAAAATGATTGCCTGTTGTCTCCACTCTTTATCTCGCCATGTTTTCCAGCATGAAATCCAATTACTAAAGACATGGCTGTATGCTACCTGTCCGTCATTTTATGTCTCGTTCCATGGCGAGCTCTTATTTTCTTGCCAGCAAGGCCTCGACTCGTCACAGTATGACAAGCAACATGCGACTATACTCAACTACAGAGGAGTTCGGTAGAAGAGTTCTGAATCAGCCACTTCCTTGTGTCTTACCTCGCCTCGGTTGCCTCCCTCGCTGAGTGCTCACCATGCTTGCTTTATTTTCGGTGAGATAGATGAGATGCTAGAAGTAAAAGGCCAACCAAGGGGCGAGTTTAACCAGTGAGCATAAAAACTCATTATCAATTTATGCCATCATGCTATGGAGAACTTTATAATGTACCATTGAATGTAATTGTGTGTCACATGTCAGCATGTATTTGTGTGGCATCATGTGGCAGTAAAAGCAGTTGCATGTCATTCAGCATAAGCATAAGTGTCAGAATATGTTAGAAAGTGTCAGCATAAGCCAGCAATTGTCAGTATCTATCAGTGGCTGTCAGAATATGTCAGTAAGTGTCAACATAAATAGATGAATGTGAGCACGAGTGAGAGAATTGCATCTCTGTTTTTACAAAGATCTCATCATGTTTAAGTGAGTACCATTAAATATCAGGGAGTGTAGGCATGACTGTTTCAAAGAAAGTCATACATTTGTGAGCTTAACAAGGCGACAATGTCATTTGTCAGAAAGTGTCATCATGAGCAAGTGAATAGTCAGCGGGTGTAATCTGGTAGGAACTATCGCCATCATGTGTCTGAAAGATGAAGACTTGTCTGTGAATGTCATTAGGCATTGCAGGATACCTCAAGTGAATCATGAGTGTAAGAACAACGTGCCAACCACAGAACTGTTCCTACGTATAATAAGTCACCATGTTGAATGGAATATTTCAATGTCTCGCACTGATTTATCGGGTATTTTTTTATGTGTCAACGGGTATCTTATGTTTTTTTTTGTATTTATTACCATTTTTCTTTTCGTGTACATAACTGAGCCTCATTATGTAGTTAGGTATTTTCATTTGACACCATGGATCAACGTGTATGTTCAAGTTTCACGTATAATGCAAAAAAATACGTTTATGTATCAGCGTGTGGAACAAGTATATCAGTGTGTCAGAGTTGGTAAGTAAACATTTCGATGATCCACGGTGTATCTTAGGGTTTGTCACTTGTCACCGCGACTCATCCTGTTTTGTTCCAAAATTGTGTGACCATGAGCCATCCGAGGTTACCATGCGCCCTCTAGTGTCCATTTGTGTTGGCGAGTGAACCCGAAATTTTCCTCACCTCATAGATTTTTTGTGAATAATTATGAACTGAGTAACATCCCTTTCAGATAACCAGCGGTTTGGAGTAACTATGTGACTGAGAGTGTGTGGCTGGAAGTGGGAGTGCGCAATGCTTAGAGGATGTGATTTTACTCCTGCCCAAACGAGTGTGTGTGTGTGTGTATGTAAAGGTTATTTCACTGTGTGTCACTGTTTCCGTGCTCACCACCCCGTAACCTGATTTCCCCAGCTAACTTCTGGCCGGCATGCCGACCTCTTTGCTCCCCACTAGACCTGGCCACGGTTTGTCGTGTAGGGAGCAGTTCTCCCAGCCGATCAGCGTAGATCTAATCCCCGACCACCCCCGCCCCGTCATCTTCCTCTGCCTGAGCTCAGCCACAATGCTCACCCTTCAAGCCGCGTTTTTCATCCTTGGTTCATTTTTTTTTGCGCGAATAGAGTTTTTGTTGCGCATTGAGAGAGTAAAATACAACAACAACAACAAAAAAAAAAAAAAAAACACAAAAAAAACCCACATCTAAAGATCCTTTTCAGTGGCAAGGTCTGTTTTGCGTCTAATCTTGAAACAGCAACATCAGACTGCTTTTAGACCGCGTCTTTTGGTGTTCAGCGATGCGGAAAATATTGTCCGTCCTTCTCCCTGTCCAATCAGCAGTAGGAAACTCCAAAGCATATTTTCCCCTACCTCTCTCCTTTTACCCTCTCAACTCTGTGTTCGTCCAACAGACTACAAAGTAATTCATCCTCAGTCCAGTGGGTTCCCCTTTTAATTTTGCAATATGTTTTTCCATAATGCTTTTCCTTTGTTCTTATCGAAATCTACATTAATCTATCTTGTATAAGTCATTAATATCTTTTCTTCCTTTTTCTTCTTATAGGAAAACCTTTTGACCTCTTCAGCCATTTTTTTATATCTACCTGCTTATCTTTCGATCTCTATAGCCCAAAGACTATCTAAGAGTTATTCTATCCATTACTACTCGATCCATCCATCTGTTTATCATTTTGAGTCTATCTTTCTATCTAAAAGGGCCTATTTATCTATTTATTGATCCTATGCATCTATCTGTCTACCCATTTATTTACCAATCTTTTCTACCTACATTAAAAAATAAATAAATAAAAAAGTTTAAAAAATTCTGTTTTGGCTACTCTTTGGGATCTCAAATCCAACGATGGTTCCACAATTTTGGGTAACCTTGACTTCTATTAAGTTTATACAGCGACATAATTTTATTCTAAAATCAAAGGAAGTGGTGTCAGGTCTCCCTTTTATGAAAGTTTCTTCCCTGAATGGTATCTCTGGTATTTGGGAGGTTTGGCTCTACCTTACTTCGACCTCCCGAAACTGGCAATCCGTTGGTTCTAATCCAAAGGAATCCTATGGTGCCAAGATCTCACTTCAGCAAAACTAATGCCTCAGCCCCATTCTTACATTAGCCTCTCTCTCTCTCTCTTCTTCCTCTCTCACTGCCATCTCTCTCCTTTTCTTTCTCTCTCTCTCTCTTTCTCTCTCTCTCTCTCTCTCTCTCTCTCTCTCTCTACCCACTCTACCACCTCCCACTCTCCCTCTCATTCTCTTTCTCTCTCACATTCTCTGTCCCTCTCTTTCTCTCTCTCTCTCTCCCTCTCTCTCTCTCTCTCCCTCTCTTTCTCTCTCTCTCTCTTTCTCTCTACCACCATAACATATATACCACCATATATATACCTCTCGTTCTCTGTCTCCTCTCTCTCTGTCCCTGCCTCTCTCTGTGTCCTTCTCTTTCTCCTCTTCCTTCCCCCCCCACACACACACCCTCCCTCTTCTTTCTTTCTCCATAATGTTGTTTTAACAAAATAGGAGACAACTTTTATGGAAACCAAGCAGATATGGACTGTTAGATTCGTGTGTCCCTTCGTCAGTACAGTCTGTTCAGCACAGAGTATCCGGCTCCTGGGCCCTGGCGCACGGACAATGCCGCACTGTTTAAAAGTAGCACTTTCTGAGCGCAAATAATGCACCGGTTCTTGTGAAAGAAACCAAAATACAGAAAAGTCTTTTAATAGTTTTGGAGTAGAATGAAAAAAAATGGGGTTTAATGTCCATGTTGTCTTGCTCTGGGTGGTGAAAGCAACCCCCAGAGAGGTGCCTGAAAAGCTTCGCCGTGTAAACGAAATGAGCGTCAAGAGAAAGGACCAGGACACAACGCTGTTGCTCCCACACAATAACAGTTCTCGCCCCCCAACAATACAGTTTTCTCGATCTCACGGTCTATGGAGACATTATGCAGTTCGTGAGCTCCCTTCTGTGGGTATTGAAGATTCCTTCTGGGCTGAAAGTGCCTCAGAGCGCTTGCTGTTCCCGAGCACCACCTTTACCATAGCGCTTCAGAGCAAAGGGAAACACAAGGAGGAAGGCCATATTAGGATTAACATAAAGAGAGTACAATCCTTGTTTAGTCTTTTTCAAAACATCCGCTGACAAATATCTTTCATGCTTGATCAAGCTGAGGATAAAAGGCATTCAAGATATTCCGTTGAGCTCTTTTTAAAATGCTTCAACTGAAAGCAATAGAATAGCTTAGAAAATGTTCATTGGACATGAATGACTGGATCAGAATCATCCAACTAACACTTAATGAAGAAAATGCAAAAGATAATTTTTTTCAATCGAACTAGAAGTAGATATATTGTCCTTAGACGTAAAATATCTTTACACTGAGGATGCTCTTTCACTTCCAAGTGCTGATGTTGTCTGTAACGTGAAAGAACTTCGGCATGAGGTGGGGAAAGAAGGTATTTATATTTTGATGAAATCCTTGCTCTTATGTTTGTTGACTCCTGCGTTTCTAGCATACTAGATCGTTGGAATTGTCTCTATGAAGGTCAACTATTGTTGAAATTGTCTCTATGAAGTAAACTTAACTATTCTTGAAACTGTCTATATGAAGGTAAACTGTTGGAAATTATCTCTATGAAGGTAAACTAGTATTGAAATTATCTATGAAGGTAAACTATTGCTAAAATTGTCCCTATGAAGGTAAACTATTGCGCCAAATTGACCCTATGAAGGTAAACTATTGCTAAAATTGTCCCTATGAAGTAAACCATTGGAATTGTCGCTATGCATATATACTATTCTTGTAATTGTCACTATGCAATATACCATTCTTTGATGGTTTCTATGCAGGTATACTATTATTGGAATTGTCTCTATGTGGAAGTAAACCATTGTTGGAATTTTCTCTATGCGTGTATAACATTCCTAGAATTGTCTCTTTACATGTTTACGATTCTTAGATTGTCACTATGCAGGTATAACATTTTTGGAGTTGTCACTATGCAAATATACGGTAATCGAAATTGTGCCTCTAAAGCTATACCATCATGTCTTTTAGAAAAATTGAAAAAGATCTAAAACAAAACAGCTTGGTGCTGAAATTAAAAATACCTCCCCCCCCCCCCCCCTTCCCACCACCGGTAACCTCGACCCTACAGAATTTCTAGAATCTATTCAAGGGTTGTCAATACACCAACAGAGTAGATTTTTTAAAAGTTGTCTTTTTAGAAGATCATAAGTTAATCAGTCATCATCTTTATATATTATATCTCATGGAGTGCGAACCTGGAAAAAGAAACTTTGTGGATCATATTCATGTATTTAAAAAGAACAAAACTTTACCACCCTCTAGCTATTAAGGTCACACAGGTTTCTAATTGTATAACCCGAGAATTTGAAACACTTTGCGCCATGCGATTTCAACGTACAAAATATTGCAATGTTTTCAGGAACGTTTTATTTTAGTTTTACTTTGAGTGGATTAAAAAAAGTATTTTATAGCTCGCAAACCGCCTATCCGTTAAGGTAACTTTCAGATAATGTATACATGTATTTCTATTAGTCTAAGCCATGTATTTCTATTAGTCTAAGTCATGTATTTCTATTAGTCTAAGTCACGTATTTCTATTAGTCTAAGTCACGTATTTCTATTAGTCTAAGTCATGTATTTCTATTAGTCTAAGTCATGTATTTCTATTAGTCTAAGTCATGTATTTCTATTAGTCTAAGCATGTATTTCTATTAGTCTAAGCCATGTATTTCTATTAGTCTAAGCATGTATTTCTATTAGTCTAAGCCATGTATTTCTATTAGTCTAAGCCATGTATTTCTATTAGACTAAGTCATGTATTTCTATTAGTCTAAGTCATGTATTTCTATTAGTCTAAGTCATGTATTTCTATTAGTCTAAGTCATGTATTTCTATTAGTCTAAGTCATGTATTTCTATTAGTCTAAGCCATGTATTTCTATTAGTCTAAGCCATGTATTCCTATTAGTCTAAGCCATGTATTTCCATTAGTCTAAGCCATGTATTTCCATTAGTCTAATCGATAGATAGAGATATAATAATGAAGGAAAACGATTAATGTTCATAATAATGACGTTAACAATTAAAAAAAAATTAAAGAGCTCACCATTTTGTTTTGTAGTGTTATGTGAAATTATTTGTAGTTCATGATGATGATTACTCTGACAACCATGATAATTTTATCATGATTATCATAATAACGGTACTGGTATTGATGTTGGTGGTAATAACGACTATGATTAAATTGATTATGAAGATGATGATATTGAAGATGATGATGATGATGATGATGGTGATGATGATGATGATGATGATGATAATGATGATGATGATGATAATGATGATAATGATGATGATGATGATGATGATGATGATGATGATGATGAATGTGATGATGATGAGGATGATGATGATGGTGATAATGATGAAGATGATGATGATTATGATGATGATGATGATGATGATGATGATGATGATGATGATGATGAATGTGATGATGATGATGATGATGATGATGATAGTTTCTACGTTTTTGGAGATAACAGTAATGATGATAATGACGGTAATGTCGATGTTGACGAGAGTAAAGATGTTGATGGTGATTGATTTATGATATAGATACGGCTATACACACAGTGACCTTTTCAAATGTTTACTCATTTAAACTTATTTGAGTGATGCGATCAGGGGGAGTCTGCACAAGCAATCGGCTAAAGTTATAAAGAATAAACTGAGTCAATCGTGTGAGAGTGTAAGAGTGGCTGGGGCATCATCAGAGAGCCATGAAGCGCCATCTGTTGACGTCTGTTCACCCCCTCACCTCTTAAAGCTTTCTTCATCACCTTCGCTTTCCCTAGAACTGGATAATAAAGTGAGAAGCGCTTTCAAATTGCGACGTCGTGCGAGTTCAGTCACGACTCACTAAAATTAATTGTCTAGCGACGCGTGTTTTTTTTATAACTACTTATACATCTTTATAAGAATATGAGCTCGTGAACGCACGGTCGTGTAGTATGAACGCGTGTGCTTGTATTGTTATCACTGAGACAGCGCGCAGCTTGCGTGTGTGGGCCAAATCAAGAGGCGCGCGTGCGTCTAGCCTATTCTTAGCTCCGCTAAGCGAGAGAATGAAAGTGTGTGTGTGTGTGTAAATGTATTGTGTTAGCTTGCGTCTTCTAGTAGGCCATTAACGTTCGTCGTAAATAAGTACGGCCTAATCTAAAGTTATCGATTTTAAAGCACCGGTGCGCACAGGTTTATGGAAGATGGCGATAAGCTCGACATAGGCAGGGCGATTAACTTCAGACGATATGGGGTCGACCTCGTCCAGGGACAATTAAAAATGTTCAGTAACTGGAGGACTCTGCCTGCCCAGATATATAACTGATCAGGTAAAAAATGGTGAGGTTAAAATTAGCAGCTAAAAAATTATTGTGTTATAATACAACGGAATAGATGAAGCTTTTGTATTGATGAATTTGTATAGAGTTAAACGGTATAAATGAGACATGAATACCTTTGATAGATAGGTGGATGGATCGATAGATAGAGATAGGCAGAGAGGTGAATAGACAAATAGAAATAGGCTATTAATAATAATAATAATAATAATAATAATAATAATAATAATAATAATAATAATAATAATAATAATAATAATAATAATAATAATAATAACAATAATATTATAATAATAATAATAATAATAATAATAATAATAATAATAGTAAAAGTAATAATAATAATAATAGAATAGTAATAGTAATAATAATGAAAATAATAATAAAATAATAATAATATAATTGGGCAGATAATAATAATAATAATAATAAGAATAATAATAATAATAATAATAATAATAATAATAATCATAATAATAATAATAATAATAATAGTTATAATAGTCTAATAATAAAACAGAATGAAGTCGGGGAAAAAAGGATGGTATATTGAATTGAGAGGCAAAGAAAGAGAAGATAGTTATAATAGTCTGAAGAAAAAAGATGGAAGAATAAGAGGCAAAAAAGAGAAGAGTATAAGATAGAAAAATGATGGAAGAGAGAGAGAAATAAAGAGAGAGAGAGAGAGAGAGAGAGAGAGAGAGAGAGAGAGAGAGAGAGAGAGAGAGAGAGAGAGAGAGAGAGAGAGAGAGAGAGAGAGAGAGAGAGAGAGAGAGAGAGAGAGAGAGAGTCACAATATATTCCAAGGCTATGTTGTTGTTGGCAAAGGAAAACATACGGCAGGTAGTTTCCTGACCTCCCAAGCTGTGGACACCGCCATCATGGACTCACCAACTGGAGAGACCATCTGTTGCATCGTTACCTAGGTAGAACTCACGTCTTGAAGTTCAAGCGTTAGACTTAAATCTCGCAGATCTTTGTGCTGAAACAACGGGAAGGGCGAGGGAATGAAGCAACAAAGGGAAGGATTAGAGCTAGGCATAGAAAGGGGTGGGTCTAGTAGTAAATAAAACATCACACAAAACAGTTGTGGGTAGAGAGAGTGCATTTGTAACGTTGAATGTAATCTTCATAGAAAGAGAACAATTCTAGAGAAAGAGAGAAAGATAGAGAGACGGGAAGAGGAGTCGGTTGGAAAAATAGATAAATTGGTAAACAAGAGTGAAGAGGGAAAGAGGCAGCAAAAAAATGAATAAACAATAAAAATGGACCACAAAAGAGAGACAATTAGAAACAGAAGCAAATTAATAATTTAATAAAAAAATTAAAAAATTAAAAAAAGAAACGAGGAAGAGTGAGGTTAGGAAAACTCGAATGACATGAGAATGAAAGACTGGGAAGGAGCAAAAAAAACAAAAAAACAACTGCATTGTGAGAGAGAGAAAGAAAGAGAGAAAGAGAGAGAGAGAGAGAGAGAGAGAGAGAGAGAGAGAGAGAGAGAGAGAAAAAGAGAGAGAGAGAGAGAGAGAGAGAGAGAGAGAGAGAGAGAGAGAGAGAGAGAGAGAGAGAGAGAGAGAGAGAGAAAGAGAGAAAGAGAGAGGGAGAGAGAGACAGAGAGAGAGAGGGAGAGAAAGAGAAAAAGAGAGAGGGAGAGAGACAGAGAGAGAGAGAGGGAGAGACAGAGAGAGACAGAGAGAGAGAATATGAAAAAAAAATAGATGAACAGCTGTAGAGCGGGTTATTTATATGACAGATCGATAAAAAACAGATTAAAAGGCCAAAGAGGTCGAGAAAGAAAGAAAACAAGAGAGAGCTGATTGAGATACAAATTAGGATATGAGCGACATCAGAAAATAAAAAGTCCTCACAAGAATTTTTTTGTCTTTTTTCCACAATGTTAAGTATATATTCACGTCTGTTGCACAGTCCAGATGACCAGAGGTTTCTATCATGTCCCTAGTTCCTCTTCACAACCTGGCCTGACTCTGTCTCCTTAGGCCAAAGACACTGCTGAGAAAGAGGTTGGACCCAGAATTATCAGAGGACCATCCCCACCAGTCCTCTTGGGCAACATACTGCTGACAGCAGGTCACAGACCTGGGCACCAGCTCCAGATGGTCCCTATTATAAAAATTCCTCCCACCAAGGCATGATTGTCTGCACAGACAGGTTGGACTTCAAAATTTATCAGGATGATATCTCTACAGGAACCTTCCCAAAATATAATTGTTTATATGTTTATTCAGCATTCATCAGATATCCCTGAGACACCCAGGATGTTTTTTTTTTTTTTTAAAGAAGCCTTCGTAGTGATGATGGTGACAACACAGATGCACAGAGAACAGAACAGACTGGATTTATCACCAAACTGTCAGCAAGAGAATACCATGAACGTTCAACTACTGGGTACATAACCAGGACACAAAGGATGGACCAAAGAGAAGACCGTCCTTAGACCTAAACTGGATAGAAGAAAGCACTCCTGATTTAACTGGGGAAAATTGTCTTTACCCAATGACAGATGAGCTGGCTGAAGAGAC
>JAWDGP010007842.1:0-32376 GCA_033675545.1 Elysia crispata | reverse complement strand
CATCAAATTAACCGCGAAATTCTTGATGTGGGTCAGACAGTTTGGCATGCTTAAAAAAAAAACACAAACCAAAGATATACATTTTTTTTTTTATTAAAAAACCACAGGTATGATTGTGAGCTTTTTACCAGTCCATCACCAGTCTCAAAGAAAATAATAAAAACCAAAGATATACATTTTTTTTTTAAATTGAAAATACATATATGATTGTGAGGTTTTTAACAGTCAATCACCAGTTTCATTATATTTTAAATAGATTCGTCGTGGTTGATATTGTTATTGTTGTTATTTGAACTTCCATGATCTCCAACATTGTCAAATGGTGGCTCCTCTTTAGGGGGGCTGAAGCAGACACGTCATCTTTAGAGCATTTACTTTTTTTCCCTCGTCCATTAGAGAGTCCCATATTGTCATCATCAACATCGTCACAGTCTTGCTGGCGGTTGTGCTAAGATTGTGAGGTTTTTAGCAGCCCATCACCAGTTTCACTATGTTTTTGATGGATTCCTCGTGATTGATGTTGTTATTGTTGTTATTTGCACCACCTGTTGTTGTAATAATAGTGGTTCTGGGTCTAGAAGCTTCAACTTCAACAGCAGTAGTAGTAGCAGTAGTAACCTGGGTGGGAGGTGCAATTGGTGATGTAGCATTTGAAGTAGTTGGCTCAGGGTGCTCTGTAGGTACTGCCTGTTGGGATGTTTGTTGCAGGATAGACGTTTGAAGAGAAGTGGTCAATTGCTTCAATTGTTTTGTATTCTCCATCATGACCTCCAACATCTTGGCATTGTCAAGGTGTGGCTCCTCTCTAGGGGCTGAAGCAGTCACGTCATCTTCACAGCATTTACCACGTTTGCCTCCTACTTTAGATAGCCCCATGTTGTCATCATCAACATCGTAATTGTCCTGCTGGCGATTGCGCTTGAGATTGTTGTCTTTATTACGACCTTTACAGTCGTCATTGTCGTTCATCGATTTGTAGATTTTAAAGAAACGAAGGACTGTCTCAAAGTCCTCTTGATTAGATTGAGACATTATGTTGCTTAGGTCTCGTTGAGCGTTAATGTAGGACAGATCACCCGGTGAGTGACTGAAGCTATCGTTCTGTAGAAGATACTTCTTTCGATCACCCTGATACGAGAATGCAGTAGAATGCGTGGCGATAATGTCGGAAATATAGTAATTATCTGGTCGTCGTTTAAATAGTAAACCCGGCTTAGTTTTGTAAATGACAGCGGTTCCTATCCGACCCGGTGTGTCAACCAACGAGACGTGCTTCACGTGTTTGGTCAACCTGTTGTGAGACAGGCTGAACGAGCAGAGCGTCTTTTTGCAGAACGTCTCAAAATTAGGTATGGACGCGTTATAGTTCTCTTTAAATTCGTCGAAGCGTCTCCTCAAGCTGTCTAGAAAGTACACGTCGTCGATTTGACAGACAAGCAGGATACCTTCAGCAGTTTTGTTCTGGCGGATGCAAGATCCTACAACATGGCGATTGTTGTGGCCAACAACCAGGGGCACTCCGACAATATCTAGCTCTTCTGATGGGTTGATGTAATACTTCGAGTCTATGACGTTACAGCAGCAGTCGGATGAGGCGTTGTGATCACAGCCGGGTGCTGTACAAAATCTTGCAGCATAGCCAACGACTTCCATTATTCTAATATAAGATGTGTTTTGCTTCATTCAAATAGTCCCCGTAGTCTGGCTTGACTTTATAATCAAATGTTTTATAGTGGAAGACGTCTTTTGATCGAGTGGGGTGACTGTAAACAGGTGTCCATCACTGTTGTTGTTCCTGTTGTCACGGCTGTTGTCCACGTAATACCACTGATGGTCAGCAGATATGCATCTCGTCGACATGACAATGAGATCGTAAGACGAGATGGGGCTGGTTACCTTGCCGCATACCTCATTGTAAATAGTGGCACCTTGTTTGCCCGCCACAGTTCCCACACTGTCCACTTTGAAAGGGAACATTTCTAGGACGGTAAACCCTTTTTCTTTGTTACTACTGGAATTCATAATGTCGTGGTCGTTGTCTGGCACCGTCTCCCTAGACGCAATTTCCATGTCAGCGGCGGCTTCTGCATAAAGAGCCATCAATTGATCGGTCTCGCTGTTGTCACTACACTCCATTTCCTCCTCTTCAAAGTCACAGCTCGGGGCGGCATACAGGCCGTCCTCTGACATGATGTCTACTGAGGAGTTCATAGACGTCTGGGATGTCGCGGGTCTCTTTCGGCAGTACCTATTTTGAAAGTCCATCTGTGGCATAGTGCTGTAGTCGTCTACCGACTGGTCGCATTTCAAGGTACACTGTCGTACCGAGAACACAAAGGTTCGCCTGAATCGCACGGCGAGAGGAGATCTGAGAAACTTGTTGAGTCTCCCCTCGATGAACACCACCTCATTTTTAGGTATTCTGATGACGGCCACTTCATGTTTACTCACTATGTGAGCAATGTCTTTTCGCAGCAACTCACTGTCCTTGTCATTGCCTGGTTTCAATTTGTTACTAGCCCGTCTCTCGGCTACCAACCTGGTCAGTATGCTTCTGAGGTCATATAAGGTGTGCTGCAACTCGTCCGTAGTGGTGGTTTCACCCACCTGGTCAACGAGATCTCGGATGAACTGAGCGTCTTTCGTGTAGGTATACTGGAGGGATAACGAGATGGCCTTGATCAGTTCTAGAGTAAACAAGGGATACTCCTCGTGTAAATCCAAATTGTCCAGTTCAATCAGATCATCCAAGATCTCGTTGTACGATCCCGTGATTGACATCAGCTGGGCTCTGACCGTATGGGATGTTCTGTAGGGTCTGTGCTTGTAAAAAACTCGCCTATTCGTCCATTGAGAGAACTTTGTTAATTGGCCACCACAATTGGATACGGCTGTTGTTTTCATCGCCTTGATCGGTGCCTCCTCGTCGTCGATGGTAGCGGAGACGGAGCTGGTTGAATCTTCTTCCTCCTCTAAATTTTTATCTCTGTCCGCAATGCCAAATACCATCTTGGTTGCGAATGTTGTGGGCTCTTTGATGATTTTCTTTCTCCACTCTTCCCCAACATAATTAGCGCTCCTGTACATAGCTCCAGCAGGCGCAGTGCATTTGTAGAGAGTGTCGGGTCCAACGTCGCCGGCGGCCATCATGCATTCCTCCGACAAGATGATGTTATCTCTAGACACTCTTCTGTCCAGCTCCTTCAGACATTCCTCGACCTCTTTGTGTTTACTGCAGAGCCTGACAAAGTTTTTGCTGAAGAACTCTTCTTTCGTGACCGTCATGTTGTTCTTTATGTAGTCCATTACTGAATCTGATATTGGCTCGCCTAGCTCCAGGCTGTTACACATGGAAGCAATGTTGGCTGCTCTCTTGATGTCACCGCACGTCATCCTTCTATTGAATTTGTTGTGCCTGACAATGACCCCTTCTTGATACACGAGGCATTTGTTGGCCACCATGTCGATCATGGATAGGTCGTTGATGGGCAGTACAGGGTGGTCACAAGTTTTTATGTTTTTCTCGCAGCCCTCGATGCAAGTGTTGTTAATAACAGTGGACTGTGTGCATGACCCCACGATTACTATGGTTGGCTTAACGACCCCCGTGTTAAACATCTCGTGAATGTAATAATACATGGCAATGTTCATTACCGGCCACATGCAGGGTATGACACCACCCTCGTCAAAAACAATCGTGTCCTTCACGAGGTAGTCGTAGATGCGGTTCCGGGGGATGGCGGCAAGTATGTGCTTCATGGTGGCATCGTGAAGCTTTCTGGGGTCGTTAGCCAGATCGGAGAGCTTGACAGCTGTGATCTTTCTGTATTTGGCGTACTCTTGAGGAGTGATGAACTCTGGCATTTTCGACTTAATCTTCTTGTATCTGCACAGAATATATCTGCAAGAGTCCTTCAGGGCTGGCCAGAGGGTCTCATAAAATTTTGCCGGGCTGTCCATGGTGGCCGAGAGAATATTTTTGTCGGTCTGTCTGCCGAACACAATTTTCATGCATTGTACCCACGATGTGGGGTTTAATCTAAACAAATGATTAAACGTAGTCATGTATACCAAATGATCGTTAACGTACATCTGATTAGAGGAAAACACCTTGTGTTGTTCCCTGCCGGCAATATTGGTTGCGCCGACAAAGACTGGTCTTACGTCCTCTAGGTACCTCAGACCGTTCTGAATCATCGTTTTACCCGTGCCAGCGTCGCCCGTAATGAAAACGAACGTGGCATCCATTCTCCCTCTCGAAGGTAATCTTCTTTCTTTCATTACATGGTCTCTAAATTTTGTTAGAAAACCGTTGTCCACACCTGCGTAAAAAACAGAATTCATGATTTCAGCGTTTGATATTGTCTGAACAAAATAGTGAAAATCAGTGGGGGGAGGACCTGGTTTTATATGATCATTAACCGTGAGAGCTTTTTGTCAATCCTGAAATCTTCGTATCAACCGTGTGATCTTCTTTTCCACCGTGAATTCTTTGTGTAAACCGTGAGATCTTCGTGAAAACCGTGAGATCTTGGTGAAAACCGTGAGATCTTCGTAAAAACCGTGAGATCTTCGTGCCCACCGTGAGATCTTTGTGAAAACCGTGAGATCTTCGTAAAAACCGTGAGATCTTCGTGCCCACCGTGAGATCTTTGTGCCCACCGTGAGACCGTGAGAATCATGAGCAGAAGGATACTCACCTAGACCTTGAGATAATAACTCCGCTGAGAAAAAAAATGATCCTTCATTTCACGCCAGTAAAGCCGAGGAGGAAGGTTGTATTGGAACGACGTGTTCTTCCTCTATATCACTTACATTATTATCCTCATCGACGTCTATTTTGAAAGAGGATAGTATTTTGAAAATTTCCTCGATAGGATTTGACTGTTGTGGGCTCCCAGTTGAAAGAGACGAGCTGTTTTCCTCGATAGACAACAGGGTCTGAATTTCATGTTCTAGACCAGTCTTGCGCATCTCTTCTCTCATTTTCATTCCTATATCGTTTGCGACCACATCGGTGTCGAGGTTCAGCGCGTCCATAAGGTTCTTCTCGGTGAGGGTCTTTGTCTTCGAGTCCAAGTACCTCAAGAGGGTGTTTTTTATCTTAGGATCTAACCCAACAGCCGCCGAAGAACACAGGAAGTCTCTCAGTTTCCTAATCTCTTCGAAAAGACTTCGGTCTTGTGCGTAGTCCTCCTCGGTGGCGTTCAAGTAGACAATATTGTGGTCTGCGCTCAACAGACTTACCCCTTCAACGCTGTTTAAACTACTGACACCTATCTTGCTGCATCTCATACAGCTTCTGACTAATGTCGACAACCATGACGACGACATATTCTTGTTTGGCGATACCTCTTTCGAATGACAACACTACAAAAAACGTCAAACTACAGACTTCCAAGAGAATCCAGCTGAAATGTTTCTACAGACACACCAACGAGTGTACAAATACTTTCCTTGATGATAGTGCCGTGCTGTTGCTTTGCAAAGTATTCAGCAAGACTGAAGTGAAGATGCAGACTGCGTTTAGGGCTCGTATGAGCTCCCGGGAGTTTAACGACCTGATGTCTAAAGACGACATGGTGGTGGATAGATCGAATATAGAAGAGGTCGAAGGCGTTCTGAGGGTCTACTCTTATGATGCCAATGCCTACGTGGACAATAGGACCTTGGTGACTAGCCAATTAAAAATTTTCTCCGCACTCAACACCAGCTATGTGATGTGCAAATCTGACATGGTTCGGTGGTATGTCACGACCGCCACCAGGTTGGTTGTGGGTGACGAGTATGAGATGATGGGATATCCATACTCTTCGGTCTTGCCTTTCATGACGCAGTACTACATCCAGATGAAGTCTACTGGGGCGAAGTCCGTCGCATCCGACCTGTTAAAGCGTCACAACACCATTTCTACAGAGATCAGCTCCAGCAGCAGATTTGATACGTCTAGTACATACGGCATACTTGGTGCATACAAGTATCTATTTGGTGGAGACAAGATCTGGCAGTACATTGACATGTCCAGCGAGGTATTGAGCGCGGCCTGCGTGGCTCTGAAGAGATTCACAGAGATATACGAGAGTTACAACCTGGTCAGCCGGGACGTCATGACGTGCGACAGCATGTCTTACGGTCTCCTGCAGTACTTCGAGTCCATGCAAAAGAGGTTCCCGTCCGTCGCGAGCATTATGCTGTCCACACAGGAGACCGAGGAAGAGTCGATGGCGCACGTGGAGGAATACAAGAGGTCGCTCAAGGACGTGTCTGACTTGGGGTCCACCAATATTGTGAAGCATATCAGACAGACTGTCATGTGTAGACCTTACGACGCCTTGAGAGACGCTTCGTACGAGTTTGACACGTTCCTTCCCCATAGCTCGAAGACCGGTATGACGGCGGTTATGTCGTGCGACGAAATATGCAAGGACGTACTGAGCACCAACATGTTTCCCTGCAGCCTTAGCAAGAGAATAAAAGGGGTGTCTGTGGTGAACCTCTCGAATCTGTGCAACTCAGATAGAACCCTTCTGATGACCAACGAGAAGGTAAAGAGTTTGTTAAGGGATCGCCACGGCGTGCCAATCAACGTGCCCTTCGTGGCTGTCGAGATGGCCAACGGCTACAAGTTCTCTAGGATTGCCGACCCCATGAAGCTGTGCAACGCGTTCGGAAAACCTCAGGCGCTCCAGGTGGTGACCAAACATTTAGAGAGTCCTTCCATGCAGTCGTTTACAAAATATGCCAAGAAGTTTGCTGACATGTGTCCTAAGCTTTCATTGCACGATATCATAGTACCTCACACGCCCATTTACTCGCTGTGCATTGACGTGGACAGTGCCGAGCTAGTCAGGACATTCTACGACCGTGAAAAGACGGACGCGTGGCCCGTCAGGCAGGCTGTGATTACAAGTGTGACGGACGCGATGGAGGACTTCCTGAAGGTTGTTGATCAGGACGGCGTGCTAGGTGAGAACAGACGTCAGTTTGTGTTGTACGCCTTCGAGAGCATCCCCGATTGCGTTCCTGTGAAGAAGGTTGGCTTGAGATTCATATTTAAATTCAAATACCTCGTCTTCCTGGACAACACTGTGGCGTACAATTTTGTGGTCGCCTTCAAATTTTTCCTGGCCCGCACCACGCCCGCCGTGGCGTATGCCATGGATCTGGACATGATCAAGAAGGGGGGCTTGCTGAGGACCCCCATGTCGTACAAAATCAAAAACCAGTGCCATGTGAGGCAGCTAATGCCTCTGTTCGTGTCTAAGGCAAGAGTGTTTGACATAGCTCAGACCCTGTTTCACACAAGGCACGACTTCTTGTCCACGGCCGGTGACGTGGTAATACTGACGTCCATTGGAGATGTTACCTCTCTGATCCGGACGCCAGAACAAGAAGAGTTCAACTTGAGAAAGAGGCGTTTTCGCAAGACGGAGGCGCCCCTCTCAAACCATATCTTCTCTCAACAGGGCCCAACCGTGCTGGTGGACAATTACGTCAATTACTTCAAGAGCATCATCCTGACGGACATCATGCCGGCCATATGGAACACTGGTGGAGGTTTCAAGGACCAATACAATGTGTTAACGGACGTCAGGAGGAGAGTCGGGGTGGACTGTACTGAATACTTTTTCTACCCTACCATAATGTGGTGCACCTCTAGACATCACGCCAACCCCCGAGGCAACCCGTGCTCGTATTTCATCAAGACGAATCCTACCCAGGGCACATACTCTTTGTGGGGATACTGCTTTGCCTGCAAGGTGCACAGGGACATACTGATTGGTGAGATTCCATTAAGGGTCCGAGATCAACAGAAGCGCGCTAACACCGATGAGAAGAGATGGATTGTCGAAGATGACGAAGACGAAGAAGATTTCTAGACTCTCGACGTTGATACATCCTTAAACAAACCACTTCTCAGAAATAAAATGTTGACATACTCCATAATATGCATTTTTGTTATTGTCTTAGTTACAAGTAGATCTATGCACTTTAGGGTAATCTTTTCCATGAGCTCAGAAATGCCCTTGTGTAGCTCAATGCCTTCTTGACTTCCTATGTAACTCTTAACACTGGTCAGTACTTTAAACTTGTGGTTGACCTCGTAGAGGAGACGAACCCCTTCGCTATCCTTCGCAAGGTTGATCATGTAAAACATGATCGTCATAAGGCCCGGGAAAAGTTGCAGCACGTTGTTGATGGCAAAGTGGACGGTCTCTATCTGATTGAACTTTCGCCTGTATGTAGATTTGATAAAGTCTTTAATTTGTGTGCCGTACTCGTGCCCGAAGTAAAAGAGCAGTTTTAAAAGCACGTACTCTGCTCTCAGAGCCGGCCTGACCTGCTCAAAGGGGTAGCCCGAGAAGGCAACGACGTTATAAGGGTTTCTGGCGGCCTTGTCGATGTCGTAGTCCTTCACGGTGGCCTCCTGCTCGACGACGTGATTGAGCAACACCTCTTCGACGTCTCTAGAGCCATGACTGATGTCGCTTAGCGTATCTGAAATCATGTTGAAGTTTATTCTGGGGGAGGTGTTGTAGAAATAGGTAAAGATGAGGGACGACGCGCTGTACTTGAGGTTCTGGCAAATGTTATTGATAAACAGCGTGTAGCTGTTGAAAGTGTTTACTCTGTTAACGAAGACCACCTCTGGCATAAGTCCAGGCGTTGGTTCGTCCAGGGTTTCGAACGCACCTTTTATGATGGCGTTGCAGTACCCTATGATGACCTGAAGTCGCTGCGTGGGCTGTTTGACGACGAGCCCCTCGATGTCCAGCGCAGTCTTCATGAGCCCCTTCATATCGTTCTCCCACGAGACACTTACCTTGTTCTTGATGGCAAAAGGAGGGGGCCCGTAAAGAAAATTCTCTTGAACATCTCTGTGAACTCTTTCTGTTTGTCGTTCATGTACTGTCGTATGAGTACGTCTATCCTGTACGCCTTGAACTTCTCTAGAGGCACGTTCGTGATTCCCATGAGGGTGACCAACTTGTCTTGAGTGACAGGTTTCTTGACGGCCAGCAGCTTGTTGAGTTTTCTTAATTCCGCCTTGGACCTCTCTATGTCCTCCTTGTGTTGTTTAGATTTGCTTAATTTAGGTTTTTTCAGCTTAAGGTAACTGCTCATATTGTCCAAAGGTGTTCTGGGTAGAGTATTTGTTGAGGACAAATCTTTGTCATCGTCGTCGTCATCGTCATCGTTCTTAGTGGTCTTGTTGACAACCCGCATGACTGCTTGTTGATATTCATCCTCCAATTTATCTCTTAGTTCGTAATACTCTCTGGAGGCCACCAACAGTTGGTGCAATATGCCTGCCCTGTACTGGTCTGAAGGTGAAGAAAAAGTCATACCTAGGCGTAGCTGTAGACTACGTAAAGAGAGAGGCAAGCAGCAACAAATACTTCTCGCACAGCGTCAATCAAAATTGAAAAGAGTAGTGGCCTCAAAGGACAGCGGAGGAACTCGCTGGTACACACTCATTGCTCTGATACATTCAGGTGGGTCGGTCGACCTGACCACTGTCACAGAAAGATTTTCAAGGTCTATACGAAAAACTGAATTGAATACCTTCAAGAAGTGGCTGGGTAGAAAAGAAAAAGATATAAGTGCAGACATGTTTATGTTCAAGGACGATATCACTGCCGCTTTTATAGATCAGACAAAGGTAAATCTTATCAGCAGAAATTTCGGTGCCATCATGTTTTCTCGCGTACCAATTGACTTTTTGATGAGTATTTGTTATGGGTAGAGTACTTCTCTTTGGTAGAGATAGAATCAATATGCATAGCCCCGCGGAGAATAATGCAATAATATGGCCTAGAGCTACGAAACAGTCGGCCGAAAAGCCGCAACAATTACAACCAACAACAATACCTAAATCTTTATCAACATCACAGCCGTCTAGACAGACATTGGCAAGGCATGCATCATTGTCAGAACCATCTAGGTCTACACCAAAACATATACCATTGTCGTCTAAATCTTCTCATGGTATCGTGACAAAAACAGAACAGACTTCGCAACCATCTAGGGCGACAGCAACAGAAACAACAGTTTTACGCACAGACAATGAGTTAGATATAGCCAACATCTTTCCATACATGTGTAACAACTGTTTGGGCCAATACAAGACGGTGGAGAGTTTCTTGTGTCATTATAGCCCACAGAGGCCAGCATGTGCTTACAAAAACAACGAGGTGATCACTAACTTAGCTTTGTTTACACCCGCATCAGTTCTTAAGAGCATGTACGAAAGACGGTAATTTTTTTAAAACTAAATCGACGACTCGACCTCATTTTTACCGGTCGCGAGAACCTACACAACACCTGTCACCCGACTTTCGGTTGAGAATCTAAACGACCGAGCCTTAAATGTCGCGGCGGGATGAGCATAAAGATTTCGCGGGCGGATATGCATAAAGATCTCGCGGTTAGCTAAAAAATCTCACTGTCGTGACAAAGATGTCACGGTTATCCCAAAGATTTCAAGTCTGAAATTAGTATTTAAAGGGTTCTGCTGAGCTCATGCTTATCATTCTGCAAAGTGCGAGCATAACCAACACATCACAGTGTCTGAGGAGCTGAATACCAAAACTACTACTACCGCTGACATGACTGATAATTTCATTACTCTCGCCCAAACCGGATCCACCACTACTGTCGACATGGAGGAAGACATGGAGGTTGTAGAAACATTATCTGAGTCTGGTTCAGACGACACGTCGTCGTCCTCTGAAGGGAATGTGTCCTCGTCCGAGGAACCGGAGATGGCTCCCGCGGCGACGAGGAAGAAGGCTCAAAAAACCAAGAAATTACCTGCGACACCCATGCGCGCCTCCAGCATGGCGGAGGTGACAATGGCTCACGCCAAGTTGGTGGAGTTTGCAGCGTCTGGCAAAGCCATTGCCAAACTGGCGATGATGGCCAGAAACGGATTTTTACTGTACGTGGAGGAGAAAGAAACCATGGTGCGAATAAGTCAGAGGACCAAGTACATTTTTACCAACAGCACAGAAGGCACCAAATATTGGGTGAACAAGAAACTTGTTCCTAACGGCAGAATGAAGATGCGGCCAAACTTCCGGGTGGACTCTGCGAGGCTGTCGGACATGTTTTTAGAGCAATTGAAGATGCTCGACACGGCTACTGTTTTTGTGTTCGCAGAAATGAATGACGGGTCACCCGTGACCTCAGAGGCTGTGCTCAACCCCAAGCATCGCTGTTTCTTCCACCTCTACTTTAACTTTTACAACCACTCTATTCGTCTCAAGAAAGAACCCGACAACCAGAAATCTCTGAAATATGAGTATGGCCTGAAACCAGTGTTCCCTCTAAACGCTATGAGCTTTCTTCATATAGACCCCAAGACCGACAATGTGATGGAACAATCCAGGACTCACTCAAAGTACATGGATCTGTGTGTGAGGACCGGTAAACGGTTTACAACGTACTTCTTGTACACCGTCGGGGCCCCGAAGCCGACCGACAAGTGTTTTTTTAAGCGGGTCGGGAATGTGCTGCACGTGACCACCGAGAAGGCCCCGGGATTGTTGTTGCATAACATTGCCGTCTCTAAGAGGATCGTCAAGGCGATGATTGTGAGATGCAATGGCAAGAGGCGAGATGTCGACAGTCTGGAGAATTTTTTTAAGCTAGAAGAAATGGAAGATAAAAGGAACATGAAAGTGAAGAAGAGAGCTTTGGTAGCGGAGGAGAAGTCTGGGGAAGAAGCAGACTGCCATGACCAAGAATATGAGCGCAAACAAGATGACCACGAAGACACAGATCAGTTTGCTTATGATTATGATGACGACGACACCCCTCTCTTCGAGAGGCGATCAACTGTGAGTAAAACTGATTTTCTTACCGAGATAGCACGCGATGAAGAGAGTGGGGATATTAAGAACCAGCTGTTTGCCCCTCTTAAAGTTTGCGACCCCTCAGATAGCAAAGACGGTGCAGATGATGACGAAGATGATGAGGAAGACAACTTGCCTGCCATCTTGCCTGATGAGAGAAAGAGGAAAATGATATGTTTAGAGGATTCTGCCCCAAAGGAAATCAAAACGTTTAGGGAGCAAAAGTCGAGGCATACTAAGGAATTCTATGACATGAAATACAGACAGAATTTCAAGCAATCGCGTGACCTGAGTGACAATATTAATAATTGAGGACTTTGAGGTGCTTGAAGCTACGAACACCACCAACAGCATGTTTTTTTTGCCAACTGGATAACCTCACCAATCTGATTAACTACGAAAAACAAAACAGAGTTTTTCGACAACTATTTTCATTATCACATACACGATAGCATCATACTCATACTAGTTTGTAAAAAGGAAATAAAAATAATAACCAACAAACTCCATATTAGTTGTGTATGTTTCCTTACGTGCTCCTGTTTCTCTTACGTCGTTTTGATTTTATATGCCATTTATGTTATTATCATCATCGTGAATTATGGAAACGGTGACATTGTCGTTTACTATTTGTTGTGGCTAAGAGTTCTCTACAGTCTCACCGTTGTAGTCTTGATGCTGTGAATACTGTGTAATCCAAGTTAATATTTCATCATGTTATTCACGTTGTTCATTGGCGGCTTGCTCTTCATATATCTTTTCCCGGCTGAAATTTTTGGATGGTCTCTGCGACTCCTCGAAATGACACCAAATTATGTCTTGTTCCCCACTTTCTTCTTCATCTTGAGGTATATCGGCAGCAATTTTGTTTATACTTTAATTGTTCCCAAATCTGAGTGCCCCCCCCTGTCCGGTATGTAAGGAAGATAGCGGTGGGTTATCACTCTTTAGAACGGGGTGAAAGGCAACCCGGGAGACCCAACAAAATAAAAGGTATAAAATGTCCAAAGATTACGAGCTAGAGGCGAACAAACGTATTAGAATATGTTTGATGACGTCAAAGATCACGTGTTTTTGAAATTAAATATATAACGCATGTCCTTTTATAGGTGTCTCATTTAAGGAATAATAAGCAATGGGTGTGGGCGAAGCGAGGATCTGCGTTTACCTGAGTTGGAGATTATCTCCCGCGCACCTTCGTGTAGTACTTGCACGTTATGTGGACGTAGCCAAGGCCTTCCTCGGTGGTCTTAGAGGATACAGCCTCACGTGGAACCAACTTAACAACCCAAACGGACGCCTGACCCAAGAAGCACACAATTGCCACTACCTACTCGTCGTGCTCTCCCAAATGATCAAGGAACGAGGCAGGCTCAACTACAGGAGCGTCCACGCGGCTTGCTGCGCATTCAATGTGCCGACGCACCACCTGGTTACAATGCTGCCCGAGAAACACTACGATTTTGTTGGAGAAGTTGCGATTAGGTACACATGGCCCAGCGGGCCGATGCGCACAACAAATGTCAAAACCAGAAAAACGACGTCGACAGTTAGGAACTCTTCTACCGACGAAGTGCACCAGTACGCCTTTTCCGAGCACAGACGTTTCGAGCTCCAACAGAATTACCTGGAAAGAAATGCCTGGTGCAGATACAACCATGAAATCTTCTGCCTGGCTCGCTACGTCACGAGAGATTTTACTAGGAAGATCATGGTGGACAGTATCGAACACCATAGGACGGTCACGCAAATACAGAGGAATAGATTTGGGGACACCTATAGGAGGGTGAGAAAACTTATTGATGAAGTGTTTGGCGCCGTTTATATACACAACGTCCTGGGTGACGGCCTGACAGCTGCCGTGTACACTCTATATCTGATCTTGCATGGCCTCGATCAGTACTGCACGCCCTTCGCGTACCGGTTCAAGTCCATCGGGACGAACAACAAGAAACAGCAGATCATAGACGTGCAGTCAGTCAGCCGAAAACTCGACTGGTACCTGACTGGCCGTCACCAACCTGAGCTTTTACCACTTAATAATATACAACAATATCCTTCTCTAGATCTTAGGAGCGGAACGATCATCTACCCCGATTTGGAGCTGGTTATTCATGGCAACATTCAGGTGACTCACCTCACAATGTACTCAAAGATGCGCATGTTGCACAAGACCATGGGCAAGTCGCTAGTACACACGGTGATGAAGAAAAAGACCATGTCGTGTTCATCGTACAAGACAGTGCCGGCGGACTCTGTTCTGGTCACATCCAACAAACTTAACTGCAATATACACGGCAGCGACACTCCTATGGTCATCACGCTCATCATCATAGGCCTTTACAACAATATTTGCGGCTTCGACGATCTCACCGCATATACGACATCCCACAGTAGGGCGAGCACGCACAGCTACCAAAACGGGGTGTTGAACATTCACACGTACAGAAAGAACGCCATGAAATCATACCCAGTGACCTGCTCGAAAATCCCGCACTTCCCGGCCTTAAAAATGCAAGGCAAATGCCTCCTGCACAGAGAGTCTGTTCTACTTAACCTTAACAACAAGGGCGCTGTGGACAAGACTATACGAGACATTTACAAGATGATCAGATCCTCCTCCGAGGTGGACGCCAAAATGTCCTCGGAGCTGTTTCACTTTGAGCTGGTGGCCAAGGAGATGATCGACAACCACGTGATTGGCATGTACAAGATTGCGTCTCTTCTGGGCATGAGCGACGTCCAGAAGTACATAACCACAAAAGAGACCTTGTTGACAGACAGACTTTTGATAGGTTGTAACCCAAAATCAAACAAGAGTGAGTTCGCTGATAAGAGCAAATTTGACTCGGAGACCCGCTGGAAAGCGTCCAAGAAGATCAAGCTCATGGACAGCACAAAGGACAGGAAGTCGTTTCTAAAATATTTAAACTCTGAATTTGCAGACATGGCCATTGACTACACCAACGCAACCTCCAGGGGGAGGTGGTCGTTCATCGACCGTATTAACCACACTTCAGACGCCGTGTTCTACAGCCCGCTGACAAGACAGATTATTGACCGCCTAACTGTTTCCTACGACGAGCAGAAGTACCCAGACTTCCACAGGATGATGCAAATTATGACTGATCATCTAACAACTGAGTGTGGATCGGTATAAAAAAAAACAAATAAAAAGTACGGAATACATTTTTTGTTTGTGTTTTTTTTTATTTCTTCGTACAAGTATTACAAGTACTAAGAATCAAAACTAGACTTTGTAGTTGTTCATAAATTGTTTGTAGTACTCTTCGCACGATGTAAAAAAAAAGTGGGGGGGGGGTGATCAACATGTCCAAGCCCTCCTTAGTGGTGCCATAAAACCTGTGCAGCCGTCGAGGTCAAATGGATAGTTGTGAACCTTGAAGTGGTAGGCTTTATATTTGTCTTGGTAGCAATCATGCGGGGTAACAGCCCAGTCCGGCCCTTCAAAACCTGTAGCAATTTTTCTGAAGGTCTTAAAACTAGTTGTCGTTACGAGGATCACGCCGTCCTCGACAGACACAGTTAAGGCATTATTGATACCGACAGAATTTCCAATCACAGCCAGTGCCTCTGTTACCTTGCTAAAAGGCTTGCACAATAAGAATCGCACTTTAGATGGCCACCAGAAAAACTTGGGTCTCAGTTGAGACTTTTTAATTACCGGCACATATGCTTCGGCATCAGTAGATGTATCAAGCGGTGCTGGCACACATGGCTTAGTGTCGTTGTAAACGTCGCTGATGGACCGTTGGAGGATAGTGGTGGTCATTTTCTGCAAGTAATTTACATTAACTTCTTCAGGAGGAGTTGGTAAAACAAATAGTAAACCCAAATGTATTATGAAAAATATTTTGGAGGTGCTCAGAACAGCAACCGAAGAACAAAATGAGGAGAGTCCTAAACAAACACTCGGATTTATAACCTTTCATGGTGATTTTTTGCACGAACAATGATAATGTTCAATTCGTTACGCTAAAAAAAAACCCAACAAAATGACTCATTTATTTTTGTTATGGCATTTTTTATTCAATCAATACATAAGTGGAATAACCTAAACAGGCATGTCGAACCAAACCATGTTTGTACGTTATAGACGGCAATCATAATGGAATAATTCGTTGTTGTCCACCAGAGAGTCTCTCATGGATTTATCTTTTTTGAGAAAAACAGGCGAACGCCTGCATTTCTTTGTAGTAAAATCACACTCTCGTGTCGCAAACAGCAAGATGGCTATCGAAAGGATGAGCAGTATCATTCCAGAACCAATATATAATGTGGCCAGAAAGGGAGTTGTATCGCTAGCATCCGCAGTAGTGTTCATGAGATGCGCTGTTAAGTTCTTCATGGTGTTGACGCTTCTGATCGTATTATTAACGTTGCTCATTTGAATGATACAAATGTTACAAGATATAGGCATTGGTATACATAACAAATAGTAAACGCGATATCATTAGATTTTCAATTTCATATACAAACTCCGCCCGGATATGACCCTCTGGCGGATGGCAGAATTCGTTGAATATGGTCTGCCAGCAATTTGTGCGCGGTTTTACACAACTGGATAGCATTTGTATTGGTCGTGGAATCGGTCTCGTCCATGGGCAGCGCTGGTTTAATGTCTCTAGCCACACGTTTCAGCTTGTCCTTGAGCTCGCCCACATATCTCTTCACGTCAATCTGTTTGATACAATAGCCGCTCAAGGTGACAGGGGGTACATGTTCGGTGCAGAGGTGTTGCCTCTGAAGGATGTGGTCATCAATGACGGCGTAGAACTGGTCGTTGCCCACGTTCATGTCGTTTATGACGTACTCTAGCACAGAACGCTCATCCACGACGCACGACACGCCGGCTCTGGTATCAGGAAGAACAAAATCGATAGGAGTCTTGGTGGTCATCACAGAGTTCAAACGACCTATCATGTCATCTCGGATGTCGTCGAGCGTCCTCTGTCTGTCCCTAAATCCGTACTCAGCCTCCATGCAAGCCGTCAACACGATGTCCATGAGATCTCTGTAAAACAAGGGCACACCCGTGCGACCGATGAACCCTCTGTGAACTATGGACCGTGTGCTGTCGTCTCGAAATCCAACGTACGTGGAAGGGTTCTTCACCAGCATTGGCCTCTCAGGAGACGGAATAAACTCTGTCTTAATTGGGAACCCGCTTGGCACCCTCAGTAAGCAACAATCCTTGAGTTTCTCTGCATTAATTAAGATGCCGTCCGTCGAGGCACCCACTACGCACGTGGAGTTGGTCTTGATGGTCGACACGACGGTGGCCACGCTCAGAGACTTCACTCTGTTGTAAAACTTGGGGCTGTAGTGCTTCGATTTACCAATCAGTGTGACTATCCACTGTTTGAGATCCGGCACGCTCTCCCTGAGATGGGACATTTTTTTTAGCACTCTACTCACGTATGGGTCAATGTCAAATTTGATAGCCACACTGGCGTAGAAATTTGAAAAGTCCACGCAGCTGAAGGCGTCGTGGCTAGTTGTGAAGACGACCGCCTGGTCCTCAAAAAACTTGTCCGTCTCGTCCACCTTATGCACGGAGGATATGAAGGCCATCTGCGTCTTTGGGTTGCTGAAAAACTCGGGAGGTTTTTCGATGCAATCGTTGTTACTGACCACTTTACCGGTGATCACGTCATACTCAAGCCAATCAAAAAATGACACGCCGTGTGGTAGCTGATCAATGGTCTCTACATTTGGGGTTTCAGACATTGGGTTGGTTTTCGTCTTGGGGTTAAAAATCTTAAAGTCGCTGGCCCTGAAGACTATCTTAGAGGATAACACGTAATAATAAGTGTTGTCCAGCTCGTCGTCAGTGTCATTGTCGTCGTCGCAGAAGATCTCGATGCCTTTATTTGCGCTACCCATAGGCAGGCATTTGGACAGCGCCATCTCCATTTTCAAGGTGTTACCGAGTGCTACGCGAGCAAACGGGCACATATCTTCGTAGACATATTTGATAATTTTGTGTCTCATCATAACATAGTCCGCTCCGTGAGGATATTTGTCAGTCTTGCCATGCTTGTCCACGGGCTCGAAGCTCACGAATAAACCTTTCACGCCGATACCAGGCAATTCAGCAATGACTCTCTTGTTCCCCCCAGAGTAAGTGTGAACGGTGCACGTGGTTGTGGTGGAGGCAAAAAACTCTGCCAAGTTTTGTCTGATTTGTCTGATAAATTGTGGTTTGAAGGCTGTGCACAACACAAAGTCTCTCTCTCTCTTCATGTCAAACATATTGATATCTGTGTTGCACACCTTCCTATCCTGCTGTACGTTCTTGAAAATATGTGTATCAATATCTCGCTCTGTTAGCAAAGTATGCTCCCAGTCGGACTCCAGGCCCTTTATGGTGTTTGTTGTCGAGTCCGTCGTCTTTTTTTCTAGCGAGAACACGTTTTCTACCACCCGCGTGAAGGGATCCGGGGGATCCTTGTTTGGAAAATTTCGTCTGAAGCTGTTTTCTCTTCCTCTGCGGTTGTACGTATTATTGTTGTGTCTGTTTTTCTTGACGTAATGTCTGCATCGTCGCATGCAAAACAGCTGCTTTTGGCAGGCGTCTGTCTGGTCGTCATATTGTTGTTGTCGTTGATAGACGTCTGGGTTGACCAGAAGGCAGACAACATCAGGCGAGTCTTTTGTAACGTGGTAACCCCACAGAATAAATTCGTTACCAGCACCAACATCCATCTCTGTTGGAATAAAATAAAATTCTGCTCCGTCTACCATTTTATACAAACCGTGGAGCTCTGTTTCAGAGTCTCTCTGCTCAGCAAAAATATCTCGCGGTTACTAAAAAGAAGATCTCTTGGTCAAAAAAAAATGCACTGTGAGCTTGGGGTCAAAGGTGTCTGTGTTCTCACAAATTGATTTTCATCAAGATCTCGCGGTTTGTAGAAAGATCTCATGGATGACATGGGGTTAAAAGTATCTGGGTTAACACTAAGTTCACACGGCTTGATTTTCACCAAGATCTCACGGTTGGCACAAAGATCTCGCGGTTTTCACAATGATGTCGCGGTTTTCACAAAGACCTCGCGGTTCTCACAAAGATCTCACGGTTCTCACAAAGATCTCGCGGTTTTCGCAAAGATCTCGCGGTTTTCACAAAGATCTCACGGTGATATAGAGTATAAAAACAGCGTGTAAAGCACGAACTGTACTCATTTTCAGCGCACAGTCCACATGGATAAGCTCTTTATTTATTCCAAGGTGGCATGCACTGTGAGCGTTGGAAATCTTTTGTCACGATGGCCATCAGAGTGCGGTGTCCAAGATATCAAACAGCACATGAGGTACAACACGAATCTCGACATTGGGTGTATCTCCATGCTGGGACACCCCATAGATTCTATCACGAACCGAATAAACTGTAACGTTAAACACCACGTGATGGTGATCAACCCGGGCTACACGATATTCAAGGCTACCAAGACGGCTGAGAAGAGTGAAGTGTGGAACCTGGCGTCCACTGACTCGTATGACCTTCTGAGTGAAGTCAAAGGTGAGACTGCCAGCTACTCTACAGTGAAAGTGGAACCCGTCGTGTTTGTCAACGAACGGGATGCTCATTCGACTGTCGCCAACGATCTTTTGAAAATGCATAACAACAAAAGTGGTACCAATTTTTTTACAAAATGGTACAACAACAGCCACAGCATCATGGACGAGTTTGTCTGCAAGTGCACTCTGATACCCTGCTCAACGTGTGACACCGGCATGAGTGGTGTCACGTTTTACAACAGCAACCCGCTGTGTCGGGCATGCAAGCCTACTGAGCGCTTCAAGGGTACTCCGATCAAGGTACCAAAGGTGGTGGACATGTCCAAGTTGGTGATCGCCCTAAATGTAAAGAAGGAAGAGAGAGATCATCCCGTGTTCACGAAGAGCCATATGATTGACAAGGAGTCGGTCGTGTTCACCAAGACTGAAGAGCTGCCATTCATCAGAGGAGAGGAGGAGATGGACGACGAGTACACCTCACAGTTCCTCGACCAATCCACGAGCGTCGTGTATGACATTGAGATCGTCACCGTAGACAGCACGCTCAAAAATAAAATTCCTTCCGAGATCGTGACCATCACGGCGTCCTTCAATGTGGGAAACGACATGAAAGAGCTGGTTATGTTCACCAGGAAGCTTCCCAAAGCGTGGAGGGTGCAAAATGGCGACGAGACGGTAGACACCACGGCCCTCTTGAAGGACGTAAGAGTCGAAGGTGCCGCCCCACTGCCCCGCATGAAGGTCGTCAAATGTGTTGGTGAGAAGGAGCTGGTGGAGAAATTCAGGGACTACATGCTGGCCAAAAGACCGCACTTCTTCGTGTCTTACAACGGTGAGGGGTTTGATCACAAATTCTTGATCAGGGCCAGCATTGCCCACAGATCATATGAGACGTTTCGAGAGAGCTTTAACCACTACACATCGTTGGTAGAGGGAATATCTTCTAAGGACCCCACTGCTAGGTTGGATCCGGCTGTCTTTATGAAAAGACCCGAGGGGAAGCACTCTTCAGGTATAATCTCTGACAACGTAATGAAGGTAGACTACGAGACGTTCCCTTCCATGATAGGTATTGACCTGTACCCCATACATTCTACAACACTCGACGAGGCCTGTAGGCTGATGGGAGTCAACGGGGGCAAGATGGAAGGGGTGTCTCACGCGGATCTCCCGAGACTGTTCTACACCGCGGACATAGATTTTTTTAAGTACGCCGCTCTGGACGTGGTCATCACCAGTGAGCTGGCGGTCAAGGACAGGTTCAACTCTGTGGAGTTGTTCATGGAACTCGAAAAACTAGTCTGCACGCCGTGGAATATATCTGCCTCTCGAAAAAAAACGCCTAGCGCTCAGTGCACTACCTACATTCAGTTCACCATCAACGGATTTCTCAGAGAGGCAAAGCTGCGCCCTAAGACCCTATTAGCTTCTGTCGTTCTGGATGAAATTTGCAGACACTTTGTGGACGGCACCGCCCCCATACTGGACGAGACGAAGCAGATCATCACGGGGTTTTGCAACGGCCACTGCAAGTGCAATACGATGTTTAAGAAGCTCCCCAAGCGCTTTGAGGAGGTGCCCGTCACGGCTAAATCAGCAAAGTCGATTATCAGTTCCCAGATCAAGAATAGAAACAAGAACAAACCCTTCGAGTACACCACGGTGGACGCCACGATGATTGTGTTTTTCCTGACTAGAGGCGACATTGAGTGGGAGCCCTTTAAAGGGCTTCTGGAGGAGTTTTCTAAACTGACAAATGACACCGCCAATAGGCGCCTGGAAGGGTTAAAAAATTTCATGAAGTACCTGGTCCAGGTTCGTACGATAATGTCGATGGCTGGTCATGAGACTGCCAAATTGACATGGAAAGAGTACAAGGACAATCATAAGATAGACACCGTGGTGGCCACTGAACTGAAGCAGTTTGTCTGTGATCGGTTTGAAGAGCTACTTGCCGCCTCCAGACAGTCTAGGGAGTTACCAAAACAGATTGATGTGACAGCGGAGGAGCTGGCCGACATCGTGCGTTCTTCCGTCGGAAACAATACCATAAAACTGGCTATGCTCTCGTACGATGGCGCCTTGATTCTATGCCCAAATCCCACAGTGGACCTCAACTCGCTCATAGGTGTCCTAGACTTCACTAGCCAGTACCCATACGGAATGATCAATATGAATCTCGGCTTGGAATCGCACGTATCTCTGGATGTGATTGTGGCATGTATCCGCCAGATTATGGACAACAACGACGGTATGACGGCCGCGGAGGCTGCCAGAGTGCTTGAAAAACGCCACGTAAACGTGTGCTTCACCAGGCGGGTGGACGACACGGCGGACTGGACGGACTATCTTACTCAGCCAGACTACCTGAAAAGAAATTGCGTGTTTTACATTAAGAATCCCGTGTCAGTGCAGAACCATCAGTTCAAGAATGAGATTCGCTCTAGGGTGGTGGACAAGTCCAAGTCGGAAGACCCAACCCTGCCCAATGAGGTACGCAAGAAGCACAAGAACATCAGCAACGCCAAGAAGGTGAACATCAACTCTAGGTATGGCGTCATCCAGACTGTGATCAATCCCTTGCTCCAGCCCACCGTGACGGGTGTTGGGCGGCGTAGCATTAGATGGGTGGTGAATGAGTTGGAGCGGCTCATAGGCGCTAAGGAGGTGTACGGAGACAGCGTTCCTGGTTACACCCCTTTGGTCCTGAAAGATCCAAGGAATGAGACGATAAATGTTACGACGTTCTCGGACGTGTTAAGGGACGTGTTAACGGACGACACGTGGCTTGTCAGAGAGAATGGGAAGGAGGAGATACTGGTCGGCGGAACTTTTCAGATTCAGACACACGATGGGTGGCACAACGTCCAGCGACTCATTCGTCATAAGACTGAAAAAAAAATATACAGAGTCGCCACGATGTTCGGCGTGGTGGATGTTACAGAGGACCATTCCCTTCTGACAGACACTCTGGAGGAGATCAAACCACAGGACGTTATTCCGGGTCAGACTAGACTGAGTCACATTGTTGATAGTCATCCAGGTGCGCGTTATAAAAGTTTGTGTGCAAGTCAGAGACGGTTGTACGGCCAAGTCGCTGCGCAGAACCACCTGGCACTTCAAACATACCTTGGATACCACGTAGAGGTTGAGGAGGCTGAGGAAAGTTGTGACTCCTACAGACTCTTTCTCTCGTGTTGCAAGTGTTTTCGGAACGACAAGAATAACAGCAACGTCGTCAAGTCTGTCAGGATGGTCTGCGACAACTACACAGACTATGTCTACGACGTCGAGACTGCCGTGGGTTCCTTTAATGCCGGCGTCGGGCGCATTGTCCTAAAGAACACCGACTCCTGCTTCACCTATATCAAGGGATTGGACGCACTTGAGATGGCCAAAGCGTCTCCCGAATGGATTTATGAGCGTCTGAGTTTCGCTCAGTTTGATGTCAGCTTTGAGCAGTTTAAGGAGACCATCTACGATAAGTATTTTCCTGTGGACATGAGTCAACCCAGTTGTATCAGGCATGCCTGCGGGCGTGTCGTGCACGAACTGTACAAGCTGATCGCCCCTAGACTGTCCAACAACGTGCTGGAACTTGAGCCCGAGAAAACGCTATGCGGTATCACGGTGAAACAAAAGAAGTACACGGCTTACAACTGTTGCACACAGTCGACGCTCACCAAAGGCATGAGTATTCACAACAAGGCCGCCTTTCCTCTAACGGCTACCATACTGAAAAGGTACAACGAGCTGAAGCTGAACTGCTGGACAGAGTGGGATTTGGCAAGAGACCTGTATAATTTCATTGGCAAAGAGATTACGGGTCCCATAGAGCGCGGTGAAGTCGATCCGAAACTGATTGCCAAGCCATCGTCGTTCGACTTGACTAAGCTGGTGGACAACTCCAAGAAAATGAACCTGATCAAGTCTCTGAAGAGGTCTGGCGTGGACTTTCCTTACGAGAAGGTGCGTGTTCTTCAGGTTACCATCCTCCCAGAGGGTGATGACAAGGACTGGTCTCTATGCGACATAAAAAATCAGTCTTGCAAAGACAAGATTCACGTGGTGAAGGTGAAGTTTGATGTTCTGAACGAAATCATGGGCTGTTTAGAGGTACTGTACAAGGCTGGCGTGTGCGAAGCGTTCCAGGCTCTGATGTGGGGCGAGTTTTATCCCGATCGATACACGGCCGAGGACTTTAAACGCATGGATGCCGACAAACCAGAGACTTTTAAGGCCATGTCTTTCGTGGCGATCAACAAACGGTTTGTCGACGGTCCACCAAAGCCAAAAATTAAACAGCAAAGGGTCTCAAAGCGAAAATCTAATGATCAAAAGGCAGGTGCTTCTAAACACCAATGTGTATTGTCGTCGTCCAAAAAGCGGTCACAACGAAAGAGCACAAACATGTCACAGACGACTCTATGGGATTTTATAAAGCACCATCGGCATCAGACGGAGCATTAGACAAGGACGTTACCTCTTCATCATCAACAGCTTGGTGATCATCGTGGATCAAACAAACAAGATGAACAGACTCGTGCCGGCGAAGGCGCAGATTGTGATCAACGTAGCCGCCACTGTTGTGACAACGAGGCAGCTAATCCACATGATTCAACTTGTATAAGCAGATATCCAAATTTATACCAATATAATTCGTGTCTTTTCTTTTTGGAAATAAATAGTTATCGCGGAAACCAATAAACACTTATCACGAAAACTATTTGTATCTTTTGTGGTTTTTTTTTTAAATTACAGTCATGAGTATAAAACCATATCGCAATAAAAATGGCCTTGGTCAAAAACTATCCGCCGCCTTACATGAGGTCTAAGAGACTGCTGAAGGCAGCATATGAGGGTGACATGAAGTATGTGGAAAGCGTGGTGCCTTCGCAGATTAATGTCAATCAGCCCCTCGAGACGCGTCTTAACGGCCACTCCACGTACCTGCACACGCTCGCCGTAGACAACAACCAGGTCGAGCTGCTGCACTACTGCTTGAGTATGGGTGCAGATGCACTCCTTAAAGGTATAGGGGGCGTAAACTTGTTTTCTCGGATCGCTTCATCCCCCCACGTGGATAAAAGAATGGTGGACATGCTCTTCTACTGTGAGAACGGCGGGGAATTTTTGAACGATCAGACGACTGCTGGCAACACTATTGCTCACGCTGCCGTGCTGTCCAACAACACATATTGCTTGAGCTCTCTGCTGAGCATGAGCGACGTCGTGAGGGTGGCCACGGTGAGGAATAAAAAGGGGGATACCCCCTTACACCTGGCTCTGAAAATATTCAGTAAAGACAACCCGACGGTTCCCGTCATGTTGGTGAAGTATGCTTTGCGGGTATCTAACGAGCCGCTGAGCACTACGGATGACGGAGGTTTTACCGCCTTCGAACTGGCTTGCCGGTTCGGGTTTTCCGAGGTGGTTGATTTGATTATTAGACACCGTGGTGGCTATAGTGGCGGCTGCAGACCCACACCCAAACCTAGGTCTGGAGGTGGCGGTGGTGAAGATAAAGATGGTCGTGGTAGAGTTTATGAGGAAGAAGACTCTCTGGATGACTACGAAGAGGACGCCTCCATTACAAATTCCGTGAAGGTCGAAGACGAGAAAGTGGAGGGCAAAGCCGACATCACAACAAATCTGGTGACAATGGCTCAGACGATAGACGAACTTACGACCATCAATCAATCCCTGCCTACTAACCTGATGTCCGAGAGGAGCTCTCTCATGGCGGAGATGCAGTGCCTGAGCACAGAGGAAGAGAAGCTAGCATCCGACCTGAGCGACACCAAAGCGTCTGTGGAGGCTTTCCAGAAAAAGATTGACCTTCTGAGGAAGACCAACTTAGACCTTCACAGCGAGGTGGACAAGTACCAGTCGTTGTATAACAAGAGCAGTGCGACCGTGGTGCATAGCGAAGAGATGGTAAAGAACATTTCGATGGAATTGGAGACGGCGCGAGCGGACCTGTCTAGACAGAAAACCGTCATGCTGGATTACAAAAAATCTCTAGATAACGCCAACAGGCTGGCGGAGCAGGCTCATGCGAGAGAGGTAGAGAGGTTGGGTGATCAGTTTAGAAACGACATGCAGCAACTAAAAGATACGTATGAGGACAAGATTACCTATCTGGCGAGGGAGAAGGACAAAATAAATGCGGAGCTCAAACGCGAGTTGAACGACCTCCACGAGCAGTTCGACACGGAGCTTCAGACCAACAGTCAGAAACACGACGAGCGCATGACCGCCGCCCTGAAGGACCACGAGGCTGAGGTAAAGGTTCTGGAACAGCGTTACGAGGACGCTGTCACCAACTCGGAGGACATCAAAAATACCCTCTTGGAAGAAATGTCCACCTTGAGGATGGAGAAAAATAAAGCCAATCAATATGTGAATAATGTGATAGAAGAGAACAAGTTGACCGTCGGCAAGCTGAAGAAAGAGCTCTCGGCCAAGAACAAAGAGATGATGAAACTGAAGAATGAGTTTGGTCGCCTCCAGAGGTACGCACTCGAGGCCAAGCAGTATATGGAAATTTACATGATGCCACCTCAGCAGCAAATGGTATACTGTATACCGCCTCGCACACCTCAACAGCCTGGTGTAAGCAGTCGCCGGACACCTCCTACATCATCAGACATCGACGACCTCGTGAAAGATATGGATGAAATATCTTTGACAACAACAAAACCAACAGAACCCAAGTGATATTCCTATATTCTTGAAGCGCCTCGTGCGTGAAACATGTACGATCAAATAAAATCAAAGACAATGAAAAAAAAACAAGTTTGTCTTTATCATTTCTCTTTATTTTCAATTTCCAATGTTTTCAATAAGAATGTTTCCCCCTCCCATGCGCCCCCCTCCCCCCACCTCATACGACGTGTCTTCAAAGTCCTCCTGTAAAGTAACTCTTAATTACCCTCAGCTACACGAGGGCTACATGATAAACAATTACATTCAAAATTGTCCTCAACTTCGTCGTGCCAACCTTCTACTATTTCTCCATTGTCACTCTCCTTCGTGTCAATCTCTGCCGGGGTGTACAGGATGTCTCCCGAGGCCATGTCAGAGATGATCATAGACAGCTTGCCGTAGCTCGTGACGGTCACTGAGAAGACTCTCGTAAGGTTTTTATTGATGGTGATGCATAGCCTGTTGCTATACAGCGATCCGTTTGCGTAGGTTATCAAGGGTATCTTGAAGATCCCCCGTTTGTTTTTTTCCACACAGTAGAGGACTTCCTGTGTAAACTCATCTGTAAACATATGGCTCTTATGAGCTCCTCCGAATGACATCTTTTTTTTCACAGCCAAGTTGACGGGCTTCTGGCAGTAAGGGCATAGCATGACGATGAAGCGGTCCATGATAGCGGTCACGTCCTTGTTGTTCCGACCCAGGCACACCAGACCGTTGGGTATCTTGGTATGCATCATGTTGATGGATATAGTGTTGTTGTTGCGGGCCGATTTGACCAGGGAGTGCATGAAGGAACAGGCGTAGAGATTGACCGACGGCTTGGCTTCTTCCATGAACATGCTCAAATGCCTGAAGAGCGCCACGGGGTTGTTGTGGAAAAGGTTGTAGCTAAGCGCGTGAAGGAACTCTACGTTACTCTCGGAGTACTTAAGCTGCCTCATATCAAGGAAGTCCTGTGGCACAATTTCCTGCAGAGTGGACGCTTGGATGGCGCTCGAACACATTTTGACGGACTTGTCCACCACCAGGGACTCTATGTGCGTGGTGTAGTACCTGGAGACAATTTTCCAGTGCAGGTATCCGTGCGGTTTGCTGGTCCCTCTAATAGACTTGAAATGGGTTCTAATTTCTTCGTTCTTCCTTCGTCGGCCACCTCGACGTCTGCTCTCTTCGTGCTTGTTGACGATTGTGTCTGTGCTTACGAGCACCTTGACGAGGGCAGGTTCGTGCACCAGTACGTCCATCATAACGTAGTTGTAGACCAGCCTGGCGTCCGCAAAATACTTTTCTTCGCTGGCTGGCACAGGCAAACCCAATGGCTTGTAGACATACTCGTACATCCCGAGCATGACCAGCGGGTGTGTTTCTGGCCGTAGATACTTGTTGTTGGGCCATAGCATTACGGCTCGAATCGGACTGAACTGATGCAGAGCCATTGTGTGAGTGAACAAGGGTGCGCAAAATGGTTATATATATATATATATATATATATATATATATATATATATAGAGAGAGAGAGAGAGAGAGAGAGAGAGAGAGAGAGAGAGAGAGAGAGAGAGAGAGAGAGAGAGAGAGAGAGAGAGAATGCGTGTCACAGGATATTAATGACAAATTTGTCTGACTGTCTGAATGAAAAAAATGAACAACAATATAGTTTTTGTTTTGTTTATTTGTTTGTTTATTTAAATCAAGCTTTTCATTTTTTACTCAATTGTCGCTTCGAGCTCTCCTCTTCTACCTCTCTACGCCTCTTCCTCTCCTTTCTCACCTCGTTCAAGTCCTGCAGGTAAAAGGTGATGGACGCTCGCAGGTTGCTGAGGTAGTAATTGGACACGGAGCAAGGATGAAAGAAGAGGAACGAGTGTGCCTCAGAATACTCCGGACACTTTTGAAGGAAACAACCCACCTCCTGGTCGTCAGAGGGAGGTTCGTTGGTCTGCATAATCATCCGGTACATCCTCCCGTGCAGGTCTTTGTTCCTCAGAATGGACATGCAGACGTCCTGCGAGCGGTTTTGTATATGGGTGGTGACCAGGTCTCGGAGGTGGTCTCGGACTTTGTACATGAACTTTTCATCCATGCCGCTCCCTCCGAAGGTCTCTTCGTCCTCGTCTTCCTCTTCCTCAGTCATCTTGAGTTCTTTGACAGCCGACCAAGACCTCCCGTTGTAATACTCGTTCACAAACAGCTCCGCATCCTCCTCTTCGGCGCCGGCGCCGTCTATCCCCGCGTCCATCTTGATGATGTGGAACCTGTCGCGCAACGCATCGGCGTCGACGGGGTTGATTTTGCGGTTTTTGCCGTAGCCCATGCAGTAAAAGAGGTGATGGTTGGACAGGATGATGACCTGCACGTCGTTTCTCGGTACGAAGGAGGACCCATAGGACTTGCGGTTGCCGCCGAACGAGTGCTCGGGGTCTCCAGAGGTCAAAGACTTCAGTTGCTCCATCGACATGCGCTTGTTGGGTCCGAACTCGTCAATAATTATGAACTGAGCGTCCGGTCTGCAGTTGGTGAAGTTGTTGGGATCGTTGACCACTGTAGCATTGCAGTCGTGAGAGAAGAGGGTGGACAGGGTGTAGGTCTTTCCGTAGCCTGCGGGGCTGTAGAAGAAGTAGTGCTTACGCTTGACGGGAGGTTTGGGTACAATCATTAGCTTCTTGTGTTTGTTTCCGTCCGCGCCAGTGGTTATGTCGTACTGACACTCCATTGCGCTGTCCATCACCTCGTCGTTGTGAGATACGATGGTATGAGTACGACCAGTTCGGAAGCACTCGAAGCTCCAGGTGTGTCCCGCGTCGAGGTCCTTGGCTTTCATCTCATCTTTTTGTTTTTTCTCGGCTACCTCGGCCTCGTACGCCTTGGCCGACTTGAGCTGTCCGACCGACAGGGCGCCGCTTTCGATGGCTCCCAGCGCACCCTCAGACTTGATCACAGAGCAAACTTGTCGGTTCTTGTTCTGCGTGAGGGTGGTCTTTATGTACGATTTGATTATCTCCTTTTGAGCAAACCGCCCAAACGACACAATCATCTTCTCATCTACTTGGTCGGGGTCTATGAGGTTGAAGAAACTGTCGGGCATCCTCTCGTTTCTCGACACATTGAAGATTGTGACCGCGTCGTTCTGCCTCTCCTTCCTCACTTTCATCTGCTTGGCCGCACTCTTCGAACCCTTCACGTAGTTGAATTTATTGTCACCCTTCTTTTTGGCTATGCATCTGTTTCGTCCATTTTTAGTGACGGACGGGTCGTACGCCATGAGATACTCAATCTTATTCTTTTCGAAGAACTGACGCATCTTATCCACATCGAATTCACTCTCGTCTATCTCAAAGTGCAAAAGTGAAGAGTGGTGACGTGAAGAATACCCCATGATGATTCACAAACGTCCTGATATGCGCTCGAAGTCTTGCTACATACCAGCTAAAACTAATAGTAATCTCATCCATTTTTTACCTTTTTTCGAGGGGTACTATCGGGAGTGTTTTTTTTTGTCACCGCATAGCCTTCAGGACAACGAAAAGATTATGATTTAAGCGTACGAAGACTCCAAGAGTGCTACCAGAGTGAATTTTTTTGTCACCAAGACCCCGCACGGCATCATCTCTATTTATAACATCTCAGGGTATTTTTGCGGGTATTTTCTCAGGGTATTTTCATATATATCCTTAGTAAAAAAAATGCCCTCAGAAAATCTCAGGGCATTTTCTTATATATCCTTAGTAAGTCTTGATGTAACCATAGGGCATTTTCTTATATATCCTTAGTAAAAAAAATGCCCTTAGAAAATCTCAGGGAGTTTTCTCAGGGCATTTTCTTATATATCCTTAGTAAGTCTTGATGTAACCATAGGGCATTTTCTTATATATCCTTAGTAAAAAAAAATGCCCTCAGAAAATCTCAGGGCATTTTCTTATATATCCTTAGTAAGTCTTGATGTAACCATAGGGCATTTTCTTATATATCCTTAGTTAAAAAAAATGCCCTCAGAAAATCTCAGGGCATTTTCTCAGGGCATTTTCTTATATATCTTTAGTAAGTCTTGATGTAACCATAGGGTATTTTCTTATATATCCTTAGTAAAAAAATGCCCTCAGAAAATCTCAGGGCATTTTCTCAGGGCATTTTCTTATATATCCTTAGTAAGTCTTGATATAACCATAGGGCATTTTCTTATATACCCTTAGTAAAAAAAATGCCCTCACAAAATCTCAGGGCATTTTCTCAAGGCATTTTCTCAGGGCATTTTCTTATATATCCTTAGTAAGTCTTGATGTAACCATAGGGCCTTTTCGTATATATCCTTAGTAAAAAAAATGCCCTCACAAAATCTCAGGGCATTTTCTCAGGTCATTTTCTAAGGGCATTTTCTTATATAGCCTTAGTAAGTCTTGATGTAACCATAGGGCATTTTCTTATATATCCTTAGTAAAAAAAATGCCCTCACAAAATCTCAGGGCATTTTCTCAGGGCATTTTCTCAGGGCATTTTCTTATATATCCTTAGTAAGTCTTGATGTAACCATAGGGCATTTTCTTATATATCCTTAGTATAAAAAATGCCCTCACAAAATCTCAGGGCATTTTCTCAGGGCATTTTCTTATATATCCTTAGTAAGTCTTGATGTAACCATAGGGCATTTTCTTATATATCCTTAGTAAAAAAACATGCCCTCACAAAATCTCAGGGCATTTTCTCAGGGCATTTTCTCAGGGCATTTTCTCAGGGCATTTTCTTATATATCCTTAGTAAGTCTTGATGTAACCATAGGGCATTTTCTTATATATCCTTAGTAAAAAAATGCCCTCACAAAATCTCAGGGCATTTTCTCAGGGCATTTTCTTATATATCCTTAGTAAGTCTTGATGTAACCATAGGGCATTTTCTTATATATCCTTAGTAAAAAAAAGACTTACTAAAGATATATAAGAAAATGCCCTGAGAAAATGCCCTGAGATTTTCTGATGGCATTTTTTGTGAGGGCATTTTTTTTACTAAGGATATATAAGAAAATGCCCTGAGAAAATGCCCTGAGATTTTCTGAGGGCATTTTTTTAACTAAGGATATATAAGAAAATGCCCTGAGAAAATGCCCTGAGATTTTCTGAGGGCATTTTTTTTTACTAAGGATATATAAGAAAATGCCCTATGGTTACATCAAGACTTACTAAGGATATATAAGAAAATGCCCTGAGAAAATGCCCTGAGATTTTCTGAGGGCATTTTTTTTACTAAGGATATATAAGAAAATGCCCTATGGTTACATCAAGACTTACTAAGGATATATAAGAAAATGCCCTGAGAAAATGCCCTAAGAAAATGCCCTGAGATTTTCTGAGGGCATTTTTTTTACTAAGGATATATAAGAAAATGCCCTGAGATTTTCTGAGGGCATTTTTTTTACTAAGGATATATAAGAAAATGCCCTATGGTTACATCAAGACTTACTAAGGATATATAAGAAAATGCCCTGAGAAAATGCCCTGAGATTTTCTGAGGGCATTTTTTTTTACTAAGGATATATAAGAAAATGCCCTGAGAAAATGCCCTGAGATTTTGTGAGGGCATTTTTTATACTAAGGATATATAAGAAAATGCCCTGAGAAAATGCCCTCAGATTTTCTGAGATAGTAAAAGTTAATAAAAGGGGAACACAAAAAAAAAGAAGGTGAAGGTCAACCAAACCCTAACCCCGCCCCACTCCTACTTTTTTTTTCAAAAAAATATCCCCCGCAATGTTATATTTAAAAAAAAAGCTTGCAGAAAACTGGTCAAAAATATCTTGGTCATCAAAAGTTTCCCAACGTCTTGATTATAGTTAAAAAATAAAGTATCTGATCACACACACCTCTGAGAAATGGGTTATCGCTGGTGTTCCCACGAATTAATTTTTTTTCACAAAAATCTCACATTTAACACATGGTCATTAGCGCTAAGTTTGCAGGGCTTGATTTATTCAAAGATCACGCGGTTGGCCAAGAGTCAAATGTATTTTGGTTAGGAATTAGGAAACACGGCTTGATTTTATCAAAAAAAAAAAATATGACAAGTACTTGACTCATAAGTTGGGGGGTCAAATATATTTGATATCATTAAGTTCAAACAAGCGTAATAGTAAAAAAAAATCCATCTAATTTAAGATTTTAACAGAACTGTCTAAAAAAATAGTTACTTTTTTCCTTGCTACGCTGTGGACCGATTTTTGTAAGGAAGCGCAACATGATAAAAGACTATCAAGGTTAACAAAACCCCAACCCTAACCCC